>JAODAL010050854.1:0-27096 GCA_025379985.1 Phyllomedusa bahiana | reverse complement strand
ACATCCGGGGAGTCTGGTAGGAGAGGGGAGCGGCATCTGTGCCGCTTGCCTCGCCGTGTGGGGCGAGAGAGCTCACTCCTCCTCCCTGCGGCATCTTATCGGGGCCCCATGCGGGGTGCGGAAATGAAGCGTTGTTCCCTGGGCCGGACTCACTCCGGCCGGGGGGAGGGGCAGAAGCCGCGGTAAATTTCCCGGGTTCAGCCGGATCGCGCGGGGCTCCCCCGCAAGCCCCGCGCGTCGCCAGGGCGAATGATATCCATTTGCGGGAAGTCATTTCCCCGTAGGGCGTATCTTCCCCAATGTGGGAAGGGGTTATGGAAACTTTTCGGACGGACCCCTGTTATGTGGGTACCACAGGGGTTAATTTGACCTTTTTCCTTAATTATTATTTTTGCCCTTCCACAGGGGATTGACAACAAATATAATGTTTAAAAAATGATTTTTGCGTGTAAATTTTTAATAACAAATAAGGACCACTTTTTTGCACAGGGATGCGGATTGATTTAAACAGTTAATTAAAAGGTTTATCACAGGGGAAAAAAAAAACCCTTCCAAAATTACTTGTTTAAAAGGAAAAAACGCTCCAAGGCAAATAGGGGTATGGGTTATTAACTCCTTACCACATATGGACGTATGGTTACTTCGGATGGCTTTAAGGGGAGGCTAACGCCCGCCTGTAACAGCATGGAATGGAGCTGGCTCCATCCTGTGCGGTTTAACACTTTAGATGACCGGTATCAAAATATATATGAAGATACCAGCCCAAGTTAGTTGTGGCGGGATGCAAAGGGAATTTTTGCTAGCACCCTTAAAGAAAAAAGATCTATAAACCCCATGAAGTCAATGTAGAAATTGCACATTAAGGTTTTCTACATTGAAGAAAAAAAAAAGTAGTTCTTTTTAGCGTTTTTTTTTTCTAAAAATGCTGGAAAAACGTTTGAAAACATCTTCCATAGACTCCTATAGTAAAAAGTCTACACCAGTGTTTCTCAACTCCAGTTCTCAAGACCCACCAACAGGTCATGTTTTCGGTTTCCTCAGTGTTGCACAGGGGATTCATTTTTTTTCAGTAAAATTTTATCACTGTGGAGAAGCACTGTCGTGCAATTTTTTGGGTACCCGAAAACATGACCCGTTGGGGGGTCTTTGAGGCCGGGGTTGAGAAACACTGGTCTACACAGCTTTTTTCTGCTTTTTTTTTTTATGGTCGTCTTTTGCAACATGTTCTAAACGCCAAGCAGGGGGGAAAATTTATAAGGATCTTGTCAATGCCGGACGTCATTTGCCGCGTCTTTTTCAATGAAAACCCACCCCGGAGACCCAAGCCCAACCCAGAGTGGGGGTTAATAATGGATTCCCCTTATCAAATTTGCATACAAGTGTCTGATGTGTCCTTGTTTGCACCGTTGTAAAAAAAAGTCCGCTAAAAAGATTTTTTTTCACAAATTTATTTTTTTCTCCTAAAAATACTTTTTTTTTTTTTTTATTTTTTTTTTTTTTTTTTTCAGATTTTGGCGTTTTAAAGTCACTTGCCTGGGCGTTTAAAAATAGTTTTTAGGGGGTTTTTGGGGCCCCAAAAAAATCCTTTTCTTTACAGTTGTTGGCCTTAAGTTTAAACTTTTTGATGCAAAAAAATTAGGGTTTTTTTTTTTTTACGTTTTGGTGTTTAAGGTTTCCCTTTTGTTGTTTAAAAATACGTTTTTTTTAAGGGGTTTTTGGGGGCTGAAAAAATTTTTTTTGGATTTGGGTCACTAATAGGGTTTTTTTTGGTTTTTTTGGCGCGGGTTTAAAATTTTTCTCGTTTTTGTCGCTTAAAATTTCCCTTTTTTAAGCAGAAAATTATTTTATGAATTTTTGTTCCCAAAATTTTTTTTTTTAAGGATTTTTGGCGTTTTTGGTGTTTTTTTTTCCGAAGTTTGGAATAAAAAAAGGGGGGTTTTTTTTTTTGGATTTTCCCGAAAAAAACCCCTTAAAAATTCTGTTTTTTTTGCTGCAATTTGCAAAATTTTTTTTATATAAAAGATTTTTTGCCAAAAGCCAAAACGTTTTTACCCCCAAACCCATATAAACTTATTTTTGCGTCAAACGGGTTGGATAAACTGTTTTTTGCACTAAAATCTTTTAAAAAAAAAAAAAAAAAAAAAAAAATTTTATTTATTTAAAAAATAAAAAAAAATAATTTTAAAATTAAAAAAAATTTTTAAAATTTTAATTAAGAAGCCCCTAAAAATTGGGCAATTTTAAATTTTGGCTTTAATTTTTTTTCCCCTGTTTTTGGGAGGAGTTACATCCAATGGCATGTTTAAAATTGCAAAAATTTAAACCCCACCTTAACGCCCTTTTGATATCCAAAAGCCCAGGTGTTTGGGGGTTCAAAAACCCGGGAAAAGTAGGTTACGTTTTGGGATCTTCGCCGAACCGTTTAATGCAGAGTTGGCGGATTGGCGGGGGTTTTCAGTGTTTTCAGCGGGACATCCCGCGGGTCCCCCCCCGCCCCCGGATCCCCCGGGGGTATGGGGGGGGGGGGGGTGGGGGGAAGTGAACCCCAAAAATTATCGCGACGATAGGTCGCAATAACAAGTGCAGGAGGAGTTCGCTCCCCTGGTCTGTCGGCGGCCCAAGACGCGAGGGAAACGCACGATCCGTCCCAGCCCCTGCCCTCTGACAGACAGCAGGGAAAGGCGGAATCCCTTTCCCGGGTTGTTGAGTCACGTTCCCCGGCTCCCCCTGTGGGCATGCCCGGCTGTGCGGGAGTTTTTAATGGGAAATTCGTCATAGCAAAAAGTATGAAACTGTTTCCCTTTTTTAAATGAGAGATCTTTTTTTCTCTCATTAAAACCCCTTAGGGGGGGAAAAAAAAAATTTTTAAAAAATTGTGAAAAAAGTGAAAAAAAAAAGTAAAAAAAAAGGGGAAAAACAAGAAAACAAAAAACACAAAAAAAAATAAAAAACGTACAACCCCCTTTTCCCCCTTTTAAAACGGCTTTTCCCCCCAAAAAGGGGTCAAAAAAAAAAAAAAAATTTCCCCATTTTTTTGGTATCGCCGGGGGGGGTTCGCCCCCGGGCCCAAAAAAATTTGGGGCCTTGGGTTAAATTTAAAACCCGGGTTCGGTAAAACCCCCGTTAAAAAAAAAAAAAAAAAAAAAAAAAAAATACAAATTTAAGTTATGTTCATCCGCGCACAAAAAAAAGGGAAATTAAAAAGCGATAAAAAAAAAACTCTAGAAACCCCAAAGTTGTCCCAAATTTTTTTTTAAAAACGTCGGTTCATCCGGCAAAAAAAAACCCTTTTATCCCAGCTCTGTATACGGAAAAAAAAAAATTTGTATAGTTCAGAAGTTGGGGGATGCAAAATTTTTTTTTTCACCTAAAAAACCTTTTTTTTTTTTTTTTTTTTTTTTTTTTTTTTAAAGTGTTTCAAAATAAAAAAACTATTTTTAATTTGGGTATGCCATAATGTAGGACCAAAGGTACGTAACTTACACGGATACTCCCACGGTGGCCATTTTTTTTTTTTAAAAATTTAAAAATAAAAACACTTTTTAGGATTCCCAGTTTTTTTCTTCCCCGGGCCCCCCAAAAAAAAATGGTTTTTTTAAGCAATCAAAAAGCTTGCCCCCAAAAAAGGATATTAAAAAAAACGTCAACTCATCTCGCAAAAAAAAAAGTCCCTACACTCTCCAAGCACAGAAAAATTTAAAAGTTATGGCTTCAGATTATGGCGTTTGCAAAAAGGGTTTTTTCCGGTTGAAAAAAAGTTTTTTTTTTATTTTTTAAAAGCGGGAAAAACAAAAAAATTACAAATTTGGGGTTTATCGGTGTAATGTATTGACCAAGCTGAGTAAAGCTACCTTGTCATATTTTCCATCAGTGACCGTATAAAAAAAAAATTAAAAACTTATAAAGTTTGCTGTATTTTTTTCCAAAACATCTGGGGAAAAACCTTTTTTTAAAAATGGAACTTTCCCAATCAAATAAACCCCAAAAGGGGGCCCCAAAAAAAAATTTTAAAACTTTTTCAGCAAAAAAAAACCCCTTCACAGCCTGCACAAAAGCAAAAAATTAAAAAAAGTTTTGGCTGTCAGAATGGGAAACAACTTAAAAACGCAATTTTTTATAGCCTTATTTTTACTCGGGTTAAAAGAAATTTAAAACAGAAAAAAAAAAATATATAAAATCTATTAATTGTTTTTGTCCCGGGACCCACATAGAAAATTTTTCACTTCATTAAAACCTGCCGGCGAATCCTTTAAAAATTGAAACTCAAAAAAAATAATACCAAACGGTTTTTTTTCCCCCTTTTTTCTTTGGCCCAACCCTAAAAAAAAAAAAAAACTATGGAAACCTGTGCACCAAAAATGACAATTTACCCCCCCTGGGAAGGGAGACCCCGGATGGGTGTTAACCCAAATGGGGCGACTTCGGGAAAGGGTTTCGCTGTTAGCTATTTGGGGGGCTTTGCAAATGCGAATGGCCCCCCCCAAAAATTTCTGCGTTCCAAAAGCCAAAAACAGCGCTCCCCCCCTTTTTACCCCCTCCCATGCCCCCCCAAACGCAGTTTAAACCCACAGGGTAGGGTATTGCCGAATTTGGGAAAAAAAATTTGCTTAAAAAAGTTTTGGGGGGTTTCTTTTTTTCCAAAGGCCCTTGTATTTATGAAACTTTTTAAAAGCAAAAATTTTTTTTTAAAGTTTTGAAAAAAAAAAATTCAAAAATTTTTCCCAAGCCTTATGTAAAAAAAAAATTGTAATTTCATTTGTGGGGTCTATATACTCAATGCCCCCCGGGGATTTATTCATTAAGGGGTGTATTTTCCCAAATTTTTGGTCTATTTAGGGGGGGGTTTTTTAAAGGGTTTTTGCACCTTGGGTGTCCCAAAAAACCCGAAATGGGCCTAAATAAAATCGTATTGAAATGAGACCCAGGTATAGTAGGTGCTCCTCCTATTTGGGGGGTTATGGTTGAAAGGGAAATAATGCACTTGGGCCCCCCATATGGGTTTTCTCCCAAAAAAGGCGACCTGGGGGTGTTTTTTGGGTTGCATTTTCCTTGTACAAATTTTCCGTATTCCGTGAATTTTTTTGGGTAAATTTGGGAAAAACTGCTAAAAAAAGTGAAAAAATTTTTTAAAAATTTTCCCTTTCCCTTTGCTTTAATTTTTTGTGAAATAATTGGGGTTTTTTTTCAAAAAATTTCCTAAATTGTGTTTGTAAAAAACTTTTTTGGGGGTTTTGTTTCCGAGGCGTCACTTTTGGGGGTTCCCCATCGGCCCTCAAAGCCAGTCCCGAATGGAATGGTCCCCCAAAAAAAATGTATATTGAAATTTTCTTGAAAATTTTTAGGGAAAATTTCTACTTTAATTTTTACGGCCCCCTAATGCGTTTTTTTAAAAAAAAAAAAAAAAAAAAAAATTAAAAAAAAAATGATTTCCAACCTATTGGGGGAAAAATTTGGTAGATGCTTGTTTATAAAATTTTTGTTTGGGGAAAAATTACCCGTTTGCACGCAGAAATTTTGCCAACCTTTTTTAAAAAAACGCAAAAATTTTTTCCCCAAATTTTTATGAAATTTTGATTTTTTTTTACAAACAAAACAAAAGGGTTTTTATGGATAAAATTTTCTTACCTTTAATTAAAAAACAATGTGTCACGGAAAAATCTTGAAACGCTTTGGGTAGGGAAAAGTGTCAAAAAATTATTCTCAATTTAAAATTTACACATGTCAGAATTTTTTAAAAATTGGGGGGTCAGGGGGGTCAAAAAGGTGGGTCCCTTTTTGGGGGTTTAAAAAAAATTAATTTAAAGCAAAAAGGCCGCCAAAAAAGCCAAATTCCCCGGCAAAAAAATTCTGTTTTTTTTCAGTGCTTTTTAAAGGGCCAGGGCGAAAAATTTAGTTTCAAAGAATCCTTGCAGATTGCATGGGGCGGCTAAGATTAAAAAATTTCCCCCATTATTCATAAAGGGTGTTCTTGTTATAAGTGTTAAATTTCCCACATAATAGGAATCCTTTCAGAAAATCTGCGCATATTTTTTGTGTTTAAATGTCCCCCCACTTTTAAAACCCCTCAGATAATTTATTAGGGGTTTTTTATTTCCCAAACCCCTTTAACAAAAGGTTTTTTTTCTAATCCCTCCTGATTTTAACCCGCCCCAAATAAGGTTTTGTCTAATTTCCCGAAAAAAAGTCCGTTTTTCGCTTTTTGTTTTCTAAAAACGCTGGAAAAAACGATGTAATTTCTCCCCCTTGACTTTTTTGTTTAAAAAAATCCTTTCTGTATTACTGAGCTTTTTTTTTGCTCGTTTTTTTTAAAGGTCGTATTTTGCAAAAAATGTCTAAAAAAATGCCAGAGCGGGGAAAAAAAATTTTTTACAGAAGTCTTTGTAAGCGGGCGGAAATTTTTTTTTGGGGGGATTTTTCAAAGAAAACCCCAAGGGGCCCAAGTTAAAACCCCTTTTTTTGGGGGGTGTAAAAGGGTTTTTCCTTATTTAAACTGAAAACAAATGTTGATTTAGTCCCTTTTTTTTTAAACCCTTTTTTAAAAAAAGGGTCAGGCCTTTTTGGTTTGCATCGATTTTTTTCGCAATTTTATATTTTTTTTTTGCCCAAAAATAAGTTTTTTTTTTTTTTTTTTTTTTTTTTCAGATTTTGATGCAAAATCCTTTTCTAAACATATGTTGGCGCTAAATTAAAAATTTTTTGCTTTTGAAATAAAGTTTTTTTCGGGGGTTTTTGGGGCCAAAATCCATTTTTTTTTTTTTGGCACTTTTTAAAAAAAAATTTTTTTAAAGATTTTGCCCCCAATATGTTTCGCCCCTTTTTACGCCAAAAAAACGGTTTTTTTGGGGGGGTTTGTCGCTGAATCCGTTTTTTTTTTTTTTTGGCTTTTTGGGGGGTTTTTTAAAAACCCAAAATCCCTTTTTCTTTTTCGATTTTTGGGGCTAAAAAAGTGATCCGCTTTTTTACCAAATAAAAACAAATTTTTTTTTTAAACGGGGATTTTGGGGCCCCCAAAAAGAATCAGTTTTTTTAAGGTTTTTGGGGGCTTTGTTTAATTGTTTTTAAAAAAATTTTTCCCCTAATAAACTGATACGCTTTGCCTAAAAAATTTTTTTTTTTTCGGAATTTTTCCGCAATTTTTGGTTTTTTGGGAAATTTGGCGCTTTAAAATCCTTTTTTTTACAGATTTTGAAGCTTTTTAAAGGGTTTTCTTGCTTTATTTGGGAAAAATAATGTGGGTTTTTTTTGGGTTTTGGTGCAAGTTTTTGGTGAAAAATTTTTTTTAAAGCATTTGCCGCTGCAGCACACAAAGGACAAAGTACTCAAAATTTGGTTTCAGTTTACAAAAGGAGTGGGCTTTAACTTTTTTTAACCAAACCTTTGGGGTTTTTGTTTAATTCCCAAAGGCTTAATTTTTTGCTTATTTAATTTTAAGGGGGGGGGGCAAAGTCGCTCCCCAAAAAGCCCCCTTTTAAAAAAACGAAAAAAAACGCTCCCAAAAAAAGGCGTTTTTTTGCTGCTTTTGACAAAGGCCCGTGGACAGAAAACTAGCTTCATGGGAAAGTTTTTAGTAATTGTTTTCGGGTCGTTTTTTTGTCCCCTGCGTTTTTAGACCCAAAGGGTTTAAATTACAAGGTTTTTTTTGGGGTGAATTTTGCGAAGCTTGAGAGGTTTTTTTCACTCTAATTCAAGCGAAAAAACGCCCCCCTTCCCTTACGGTAATCCAGTTCTCATAGGAAAAATATGGATTTTTCGTACTCCTTCCGTCGTACAATACCAAATTTGTACGAGGGGGGAGATAATTGGTGATTTATTCCCAGGGTTATGCGTTTGCGAGAAAGCAGCCCCCCCGGGGCCGTGGGTTTCGCGCCCCCCCTCCCGAGCAAACTCCTGAACACCCGAGTTTTTTCGGGGGGCCTGTTACGCCCGCAGTTAAGCCGTGTGAACACACTAACAACCCCAGTGCTGCAGCCAGAGTACTTAATACATCAGGTAAAAGCAAATGAACCTTTTTTTGGTCTGCAAGCTTCTCATTTTGTGTTTTTTCCACAGCATTCCTAACAATCAGGAGTGGAAGTATTATGATGAAGTAGGCGAGAACCTGAGTTCAGGTGAAGGCTTTAAAAAATGTGACCCCCAATATTCTTACAAAGTGCCCAAAAACCCTGATGCTTAACCAGGACATTTGGGCAACAAGTATGAGCGGGGCTGTGGCAGAAGTCTGTATCCCGGAAAACTGGCACAGCCTGTTTGCTCTATTTTTAAAAGGAAAAACTCCAATATTAGTAAAATTACAAAGCGCCCGCGGCCCCTGAGGGGGTGAAAGGGGGGGCCTGCAGAGGCATGCACACTACAACCGTTAAAAATCGGGAAATCCAGGCACCTTACTGTGGAACAGGAGGACCACTTTAAAAGTGGTTTACCCGAGTCAGAAGTTTCACTTTGTTAGCCGAAAGCACTAATCTATGATCCGCATTTAGAAGGGTTCATAGATTCTGTCGCAAACCCCCGTACAAATGCCTGAGTGCAAACAAATCATACTGTCGCCCAGGGGTTTTTGTTCAAAAATGACTTTGTGGCCCGGCGACTTTAAACACACAGTTAAAGAATTTATTTCTAATAAATTTTTATGTAATCACAGAAAAAAAAAGGGAGTAATGCTATGTTTTCACAGCACTGGATTCTTGTTGGATTTTCAGCAGATTAAGTATTTTTTAAACCTCCGAAAATCTGACCAGCGCTGTGGTAGACTTCTAGAAAATTTTGTTCTGTAGTCTACACAGCACAGGTTTTCTACTGAAGCCGTTGGCCGTCCAGTGGATGATAGAACATATTCTATCTTCCGCTGGATACCAGTTGGATTTCCATGCAGCCAATGTACTGGGGTAGAAGGAAATCTGAAAATGGACCGCAGCTTTTGCAGCAAACCCGTGCCAAAGGCTGCGGCACAGCAATATTAAAATGTTTTCGGATTTTGGACAGCATTTTAAAATTGCTGTGTAGACGTAGCCTAAGAAATCTTACAGCAAATGCCCGTCACTGCCACCTGTGATCGTGTCATGGGATGCCAAAGGAGGCAGAGGGCGACCCCTTTCTTTGTCTCTTGCTGCTAGCAGCAGTCTCATTTGACTGTGGCAACCAAGGGGTTAGTCCAGTAAATTCAAGTCTCGGTTGATGTGCTGAGGACACCACTGTAATGTTCAGCTGGTTCCCCGCATTCTGGGGGCTCCATTTTTAGCCTGCACGATGTCCATTTACATCAATTTGTTTTAACCCATACCCAACTATGACTTAAATCCACATCAAATGTTGGGAAGGGGTTAATGGTGCTATTGACCAAACCATATAATGTACTGGCAAACCCTAAAGCCCTATACAAGTTGGAGTGTGGAAAAAAAACCTAATTGCACAATTTTTGTGTGGGTTTTCATTTTTATGAAGTTCACTGCTGGATATAATTTAAATGTTCTGTCAGGCTGGTATGATTTTGGCGATACTGAATGTGTACGGCTTGTTATGGTTCAATTCTTCAAAAAAAATAAATTAAAAAACACTATATTTTACATTTGCACTGCAGAGCCATTTTCTGTGACCAAAAATAGCAATTTTTTTTTAGGCTGAAATGTAGTTTTTATTGGCACTTTTTTTGGGATGCATAGTTAATGATCACACTTTAGTATACTTTTTGGGGATGTAAAATGATGCAAACTCCCTCCTCCTCACCCCCTGAGTGAGCCCACTCCATGCCCCCTTACCGATACACAATTGTAGATTGTAAGACTTCGCGGGAAGGGTCTCTTTCCCTCTGTACCTGTTAGTCACAAATTGTCACTATTGTAATTGTTTGACTTATATTATGTATGTAACCCCCTGAATGTAAAGCTCCCTGGAATAAATGGCACTATAAAATAAATAATAATAATAATTAGGATGCACCCATACATCCATTGTCGGTAAGGGGTTAACAGTAAAATATTTTTAACCACTTAATGCATACAGTACAAAAGCTTACACTGCTGTGATGAATATGGAATATAGTTAGAACAAAAAAAAAAAAAAAAAAAGTCATTAGGCCATGAGGGAGGTTAGGGGATGCTATTAAAATGCACACAGACAAGACAATGCTCTCAATCCTTGATACTTGCAATACTACCATTCTATATGACAAGAGGATTTTATCAAAAATTATCACTGCTATTAATAATCCCTGTTAAAACATAACTATTTACTAGTAAAAACTTGCTAAAAAATATTAATATCTTTACCCTTTATATTACCACTACATCCGAGATGATACAGCATTTTGTTGCATGTCCGTCAGTGGTGAGTGAATCGGACCCGATAAAGTGCCGGCTCAGCTATTTAAATGACAGGCATGTCACTACAGCGTGTAATATCAACCTTTATATCCCTGCGATCCCAAATACTAAATTGATAAGCTTAATAAGTAAGGAGAATGCACACCCGTGTCAGTGGATCACATGAAATTGATTTATTTTTACAAATTGTCTCAAATGATGAATATGACACTTTCGTGATCTTGGCGAACAACAGAGTTTTCCATTCCACTATAATCAGTAGAGAGGAATAGATGCGTTGTCCGCCACTGGAACGAGATAAGTCTAGTATCATCAACCCTCGATAGAGGGGGGAAACAGTCATATTAATTCATGTCATGTAAAACTGATGTTGTAACGATCTGTTAAGGGACAAAAGGTATTATGTTTCTTACCTATGGACCCAACTAACAGGCCTTCACTTTAGAAATAGAGAGGATACTCTGGAGGGTTTAGTGATGGGTTCTTATATCACAAACAGAATTTAAATTTATGATGCCTTCTTTCCCCACAAATACCGACTCTTCTATTCGTTCCTAAGATCCAGAAAGGGCTGTACCCCACTTAATTGGTAGTCCCTTAGTCTCAGGTGTGGGATCAATTACGCAAAATGTTGGGTTATACTTAGATACACTTACAGGATTTCGTAATTACTTTGCCTTCATTACATAAAGAGATTAATTCAGATCCTTTTGCGTTGAATAGAAGGGATCAGCGTTATTAAGGAAGTACATTGGGTTCCATGGATGTTGAAAGTAATACAGTTAAATATATCTCCACTTGGAAAAAGGTATCCAGCGGGCCAGGTTGAATATTTTCTGTCCCAAAGGAAGTATTGAATTTCAGGCCCATAATGCTTTTGTCTCTAGGAATACTTGATTTGTGTACATACGAATAATTATTTTGTCTTTGGCAAACCAAGACCTTCCACCAGCTCAGGGGCACTCATTGGGTAGCTCTTGCGATCCCGCCTATGGCAAATTGTCTGCTGGGTGGTGGCAGAGGCCAACTTGTTATCTAAACAGGGAGTTGGTCCTATCGGACCCCCAGTTATTATTTTGGGGGAGGTACATTGAGACATCATCATTTCTCTGGGTAGGTACAAGATGTAATTTTGGGGGAGTTTTTGCAAAAATCAACAAAAAACAATATCTGTTTGCATACTTTACATTTGACAATGCAAGAGGTGATGTTTACCTTTTCTGGTTGTCCTTATATCAAGATCTGGATTGGGTAACAGTCTACGATATTTATTAGAAACCTACAGCAACTAACAGCTTGTTACACTGGAAATGTTACCATCCATTGCCCTGACCAAGAGAGGAATACGGAAAGGTCAATTTTGAGAGTCAAGTGAAATTGCTCACGATGAGGATTTTAGGAGACAGACAGGTATTTTCGAGAGAGGGATTTTCTCAATCGAGGATATACTACAAAAGTCCTGGAATTCAGCCTTTAGGCATGCACAAAAACAATATAGGACAACTCTACTTACAGGGCAAGACCCAGGTTAGATTAAAGAGACCAATCGAGCACGTATAGTGGCAATTAAAAGCCTTTGATGAAGAAAATAGATGCTAATCATCTTATCCTCAAAAAATAATTGGGGTTTCTTTCGATGTTAGACAAGGATCTAGATGGATATCTTCCTCCAACCCCCTCGATAACCTTATTCGGAAGGGGTTATAAGATCCATCAAAGATTGACTGGTCCATGGAGCCACTTACACCAATCCCTCTCAAGGCACCTGGTTTAGAAGGAAACCGATTGGGCTTGGTTTATATGTGGGCAGAGATTTTTTTGTGTTGCCTGCCCTTATGTTAAACAAATCCAAATCCTTTACCAAGTGCATCATAATGGAAAGCATTTTTTTATCTGTGATTTTTGCCAATTGGTAGGACCTGAAGGAGTAGTTTATTGGGTATTTGCCCTGTGGCCCACTCAATTTATATTGAGATTAACTGGAGAACATTTAAAAGAAAGGGGGGGCGGAACATCTGGGGGACTTACGAAATAGAAGAGACAACACCAGTAGATCGACATGTGTGAGGTTAATCACAATGAGTGAAGGGGAATCTCTGCGACTTTTTGGTTTTAGATGTTGTAAGACAAATCCCCTAGTGGGGAGATTGGGATAGACTATTATGTGGTAAGGAGGCCAATGGAGTTTTACGTATGGATTCTGTTTCATACACCAAAGGGCCTAAAATGAGACTTTGCATTTGGGTGCTTTTTATTTGATTTGCTCTGCTGGTTATTCTGTTTCACATTGCCTTTGTTCGGTTCTGCAACTCTTTCACAGAGGACCACTATTGATTTTTACATAAGCTTACAATGAATATGTATCAGTATCATATACTTTAATTATTTATCATATTCATTGATTGGCCTACAATTGATAATTTATGTTCAGCTGAGGACATGAATTTTTCTGGTACCCCGTATGTCGTTTTTGGCTCCGCTTAAGCCATGTTCAAACCTGTATGTTATGGATTTTTTGCTCGGTGAAATCCATTCACAGATGTTTCGCCTCCTTTTGTGTTTTTTCAACCATACATATAGCATATGATAGTGTGGCGTCATTACATGGGTACTTTGTCCGGTTTTGGACTGTGTGGTTGTTAGTCAGTGAGTGCAGTTGGGGAGGCATCTGACTCTAAGATAACTAGGATTAACAAATATGGCGCTGATTCTGGGATTTTGGTTAGGATAACGGCTCTGTTGTTTTCCTGAATGTGCAGTGCACTATTCTGAACGTCCGGGCGACGTGTGGTTTTGTGCCGGCTTTCGGCATAATGCGCAAGTGTCGATTCCAGCTGTGCTAGACCGGATGTAATGGTATTTCACTTCCGGGGACAATGAGGATGCCGAATATCCGGAAGGAGAAACCAAGATGAGCAGTGAAATCTGACATACATACTAATGGGAACCTGGACACGGGCATTTAAACCATATTACCAACATAAAAAGCCAAACACGGGGGATCTGTATTTATTACATTAGCGGCGTTCATTTTAGTCATATAAGGGAGACAGAGACATTCTTCTTGTATTCCCCTCTTATCTTGGTGCCAGCATGCCTGAGGCAGAAGCTGCGGGATTCTTCGGCGTTGATACACGGCAGCACTTAAGCTAAGTATCGGTTCACTTATCAACCTGAATGGGAAGTACATGTTTGTTAGTTTATCGCGTTGTATATAGCGTATTCTTTCCACAGCGAATTTAGAATCCCCTGTTGAAACCCTAATTTCAGTACGGGGGGTAAACGCGTCGGGCTATTAGCTGGGGATATTAAAGTGTTTATAAATACGCTTGTGTGGACCCATTGCCTGTCATTTTAAGCGGTGCCCGCTCTTTATCGGGGGCGATTACTCACTGTCGGACTGTGACACTGTGCGATGCTGTATCATCTAGGCTATGTTTTGGTAATATATTTGGGGTTAAGATTTTAATATTTTAGCAAGTATAGTAAAAGTTATGTTTTTAAGGCCCGATTATTATTTGCAGTGATATTTTTTTTTCAAATCAAGATAATAGTAGTATAATGTTGTTACTGTGTTTGCAGAGGGCCGTGGAAGGTTGAAGCCTATTTTGCAGGAGTCGCATAAAAGGGGACCGACTCCCAACAATATATATTAGGTGGCTCCAGTTAGTTCGAAGCAGTACAAAGAGCAAGAGGAATTGCGTCTCGGCCAGTGCTACTGCTCCTTTATCTACAGCCTTATCACATGAGTAAGTCGCTATTGATGACATGGAGCAGGCCAAAAGCGCTGCCCCAGGGTAAAAGATTCCCGCTCCCCATGGCAAAACAGATTTCAGCAAAATTGTTCACGTGCTTTTCAAAGAAGTAGAAGAGGTTCAACCATTCATCAAAAATCCTGACTGTGGCTGAGGCAATTCGTTATACCTTGTCATTGTTGAGATTTGTCCCTGTGTTCAGGTCCACCGCTTTGCCCCCAAACCCATGTTAGTGTAGAGAGGCCGTTCTCTCTAGCCTGGAATTAATGAGATCAAATGTGAGTTATTGTTTGCAAAAATTGATGGTAGGCAATACTTTTTCTCAGAACAAATTAGCTGGACTCAACATTGTCCTTGCAGTTGTTTATATTTACCATTGTTTTGTGTGTTCTAACGTCATATCCAATAAATATTTATTCACTGACCAGCAAATACAGGGTAACAATGTTTTGAAACCCTTGTGATCTTTAGGCTCCTTTATATCTCATCCACTTCAGCTTTGTATCATGAGATACTGTAATTTTATATTATAAGTCTCTTGCTTATTCTTATACATAAAATTTGACTTGCAAAGCATATTTAGCATCTGCTTTCGTTCTGCAGGAATTTCTTTCATGTACTTGCATTGTTACTGTTTTAGCTCTAAAAAAATCTAATTGCTTAATTTTCTATCATTTTTTGTTTGTATTAGGGAAAATCTCCTTTGGTTTTCAGCTCTGCCTCTGGACATCTTCTGGGTCCTGGATTAGTTCAGATTCAAGGCATGTCTTGAATAAAATTCTGATCCCAGATCTCCTCTACTCATTCCCATTGTTGTCCGTGAAAGACTGGACTTGGATACAATTTACAGCTTTTTTCTTCAACTTTACCCAAAGTGTCCAAAAGATAACATTGTTACCCTTTTGCTGGTCTGTTGTCTGTTCATACCTAAATAGCTTGGATTAATTGTATCATAAGTGTTAAACAGCCTGATGTTCCATTTTTCTATCTGTAAAGTTATCACTTAAACATGCGCCATGTATGAGGGACAGTCAAGTGTTCAGGAGTCGGTGGTTTGGGATATTGAGTCGGTGCTTTGCTTGCAGACTCCAACAGCACTGGTTTGCGTTGTTAGCCTAGGAAGTCAGAGTTGAAGAGTGAAGAAATCAGGAAAACCTGTAGAGGCTAACATAGTGATATTTTGTTGGTCAGCATTCGAGAGAGAGTACTAGCTCTCTTTTCAGACATGATACAAGAAACTGAAAATTTACAGACTTTTTATGCACAAATGAATGGACCTTCAAAAGGTACTTAAAATCTTAAGATAACAATATGCTAATATAAGCAGAGCATCATTTACACACAGGTCAAGAAATATTAACCATCTGTGCTGACCACATCTGCTCAATGTGTCAGCGCCACCTGTCGTTTTACTGGACCATTTTTAAGGACCCACTCCGTTATATTTCCTCTCCCTCTTTGTTGGGCCACTATTTTCCGTGATCTGTTGAGGATTAGGTCTTACTGGAGGGTTACGTTCCCTAATTTAGAGGGCCTTTTTTTTTTTTTTTTTTTTTTTTTTTCTTTTTTGGCGGGGGGTGGGGGTGGTCCACGTGAGGCTTGGCAGGTGCCGTTTTGGACCTGGCTCTGGATATGGGTTTGTTATTGCACTCCCTCTTTTACCCTACTCCCTTACCCTTCCCCTTTTGAGTGTTGTATTGGTCTTCGTGTCGTTGTGGAATGTATTATCTGTTCTATGTTGGGATGGTTAGTCTTTTATTGTAACCCCTGTTATGGGATTTGGTGTTATTATTAAACCATTGCGCAATATATTGGACCATTTATTAAATGAGAGAGTTAATATCGATTGTTTAGTTCATTACATGACTTGTTTATGGTGTCATGGTTTTGTTTTATGCATTTTATTGAGTAATTTGTATTACTGGGGCGGAAGGATATACCGCACTATCTGTTATTTTACTTCATGCTTCTTTTGTCATATTTCATCTTTAATAAAACTACGTTTTTGAATGTGTAGATATAAAAAAAAGGAAATATACTATCTGAAAACTTTGGGCGTGACAGGGAGGGATCAGTAATTCCCTCTTTTCTCTTAGCTCTTTAGGTATGATTTGGGCCCTCACAGTTCAACAATGTGATTTGAAATAGCGGATATTTAGTCATTTTGCAGAACCCTCTTCTATTCTCGCTTATCCATCCGGACCCACGTGGGCTTTGTCCGGGGAGGGAGGGGGCTCAAGACAACACTATAAAAACCTCATGAAATTATGCCCGTTCACAATAAAATCCAGTTGTTAGTGATGAAAAAATGTTTCAACAGGATTTCCTGGTTCTCCTGTCCCAAACACTTCAGCAACTAGGATATTTGGTCAATTTCCACCTCAAAAATTCTGCTAGACTTTCAAAATTTCATGGTTCACTATCCCACTCTCCTACATTCATAAACGGCACGAGTCAGGGTTGCCTATTGTCCCTGCTTTTGTATGTTTTATTTATGGTCGTTTATTGCCTTGATACATTTTCATCCTAGACATCACAGGTATTATTGATTCAGTAATCATGTATATAAATGTTCTGCCTTGGCAGATGACTTACTAGTCTATATTACAAATTCTCACATCTGAATTCTGCGATGATGTCCAAGTTGACTAATTTTGGATCTTGGTCCAATTTTAATATCAGTATTTCTACATCTGAAGCCCTTGGGATTGGCCTTTCCCCCCCTAGCCTCTAATATCTTAAAGGCAAATTATCCTTTCGTCTGGTTCGTTTCGTCTTATTTAGATTACACCTGATCAATCGAAGCTTGCCTCAGCAAACTTTGAGCCATTACTACAAAACATTTTATGGGATAAAGTTTCCTGGACTAAGCACGACTTCTCTTGGTTTGGCAGGATCAATATACTTATGACAATTTCAAGCCATCTTCTTCACCTTATGGAAACCATTCCTATACATATTAATGTTTCCTTTCGGAAATGCGTACAGCGTGCTTTCAGTAGGTTTGTTCTTACTCTACTCTCAATAGACCTAAAGATTGGGGTGGCCTGGGCTTACCAGATTGTAAAAAATACTATTCTGTAGTAACTTATTCACATATACTGGACCTTGTGTGTCCCAATAATAATAAACTGTGGATCAGTTTGGCTCGGGATAGTTGTCCATTATCGTTGGCATCCCTCCCCTGATCTGGGCCCCGTCTAGAATAGCTGAGTACCTTATCACATTTTCTACTCCCCACAATTTGGCAACCAACTTATATAAGGCCAGTAATAACTTGACAGAGCTGGTTCTTTGTTGCCTATTTCTGACAATCCCGTTTTCCTCAACAGGTTTAGCCCCCAACTCATTCCCATGCAGCACCAAGATTAAACCATTAAGATTTTACAATGTCCTAAATGGGTCTGAATTTCCTCCTATACTTCCGATTTGAGCTCTCTACCTAATGCTTACTTTTAGTATATCCAACTTCGCCATTTCTTTAGTTCTATTAAACACTCGACTGACCTTTTATTCCATTTGAACAATTATGTCTCCTTACTGAACCACCAGTCTACAGGTAACTATCCTCTTCCCAAACTACTTCTTTACTTTCTTACTGCAGGTCTTGGGAGATTGAACTTCATAAAAACTTAATAAATTCTCTTCTCAGTGGTAGAGATACTTCAAACTCACACACAAAGCAGTTATAGCCTCCAAACCCCAAGAAACCGGTTTTAATATTCTCTCGCTGTTACAGGGTTCCTTACACAAAAAGTATCCATCTCTGCTGGCGTGAAAGTCTGGTGGGCACAACTGCTGGGATTGTCCTTCTCCCGGATGCAGTTTACAAAGTAATTCAAGAACTTACAGATGTCCCCATTTCTAAATCTCCAGAGGTCTCTCTTTTGTTCATGTTTGATTTAACAGTCCCTGCGTTTAAACAGTCATTATTACGACACCTAATACAAGCTGCCAAAATAGTCATTCATGTCATTGAAAATCCTCTGAGTCCCCGACCTTTGATGAATAGTTCACGGAAATCTCTCACATATACTATATAAAAGAGTTGTTGGCACAGTCTCATGACAAGGTGGATAGACTAAGAAAAACATGGTACTACTGGCTAAACTTCAATTCCTCTCCACTTTTCAGTTTTCAGAACTTATTTCCCCCTCCCCACATCTTGGTCATTTTCTTGCTTGATGTGTGTGTACCTGCCAACAGCCCAGGTTGTCTTGAGTAGGGGTTATGTCAGCTACCATAAATCGGAAGGAGCCAGCAATTCGCTTGCATCACATGCCCACCATGTGGCAGCAATAAGGTCTAAACATCAGGTAACGGATTTATCTGCTTTATACTGTCTGTAACCCTATCCCTGTATTTGCATCTCTGACCATTGTATGTAGTGTCTTGTCTAGCGTGCTCTTATGACAATGAAAAATTTAAACTTACTCTTGGGCTGCACTTTTATCTCAATCCCCGAATCCACGTCTGTGTTCTTGGTTAACATTATATGCTACCGGGGCTGGTTTTTAATCCCGTAAAAAAGGGCCGGCTTTCTCAAACAAAGAACGGGGGGGCAGTCTCCCAAAAATTGGCAGAGTCCTGTTTTAAACGGGTGCTAGAAAAAAGGGCTCTGGCCCTAAAAACCTGTAAAATTCCCTGCTTTACATGGCCCCCAAATCCTCTCCTCCCTGTCCCCTGAAAGGTTTGGGGGAGCCCTTTTAAACTGTATCCCTGCCCCTTACGTACTCCTATGTTCAATGTGAAGGGGGGTTCAACTTTCCAGAGGGGCCCTTCCCAAAATCCTGTTTTCCAAATGTTTAAACTAAAAGTCTCGTATTTTTGCCTTTCAAGAAATTTTTCCCCATGGGGCCACAGGGAAATTTTGTGGAAATTTTTAAATATTACTCGGTCATGGTATTTTGCAGGGGGCAAAAAACCAAGTTGCTCCCAAATTGCAAATTTAGGGGTTTAAAAAAATATAAAAGGGGCTCGTTATTTTTTGGGGGGAAAATGCGTAGTGTGGCAACACCTATATAATTGCAAATACCAGGTGCCTAATCAGGGTCAACTTTCCTTCTCAACCAGAACCCTAGATGAACGGCCTTTGTTCAAGGCTCAATCATAGTTTATGGGATTTTAACCTAATCGTGAATCCTGAACTAGACACACCCCAAATTTCTGACTCATTGAAAAAAAATCAAAAACCCCAACATGCAGGGAAATTATGTGACACAGGGAAATTTTTACTCATCTACTCGTGGTTTACAACTTTTATTCTTTCCCCACAAAACCCCTTTTTGCCATATCGACAAATATTTTCCATAAGAAAAAAATTCATTTATCGTTTAATATATCCCACGTCAATACATTTTGGCAAATTAGCCCTTTTTAACACCATAAAAAAATTTCATTCACCCCCCCGGGAAGCTCAATAAACCCTGTTTTCCTTTAGGATTTGGGGGGGTCTCCAGCAGTTATTGGAAAGTTTTAAACTTAAAGGGGAACCTTTTTCAATAGTTTATGCCCCCCCTTTCCCGGGGAGAGAAAAAGGAAAGGCCCGACCCTGCTGTTTCCAGCACTGTGCCCCTTTTTCTGTAAGTTTCGGGATTTTTGAAATATTTAATGTAAATCGCGTTTTTCACCCAGAAGTCTTTCGAAGGGGTCTTTCCAAAGACTCATTTTTTTTTCAAACCCCCCCCCTTAATGTTAGCCCGCCCACCTAAAATTGAAAAACTATTATTTTAAATGGTTTAAAACAGTAAATTAACTCGGGTGGGGGGGGCTACCCTTTTGGTGGGGGGCCCAAAACACCTACTCATGAATACTTTTTGGGGGGGAAAATTTGCTCTAAAACACAGCATTTTAAAGGGAATTTAAGGGGACACAGCCGGGGAAAACAAAAAAGGGGGGGCCCAAAATCTTTTGGGGACAGGCCCCCTTTAAAGCCCCTTTTCCCGACACAGCAGGGATTGTTTTCTCCAAACAAAAATACAGATAAATTTAAGCTTTTCAGTCCTTACAACCTTATCTTTTGCTTACTTCAGGTAAACCCTTTCTAAACCTTAAAATTTTACTTTACGTTGAGTTTACTCCAGCCTCGGGTAATCCCAAAAAAAATCTTTCTGGTTTACAGGTTTTCCTTTACTTTAAAATAAAATCTCTGACCAATGTTTTAGAAAATATCTTCTTTTAAAATGTCCCTTTATGTTTAAAAACTAAACTTTGCAGGGAAACAAACCCCCTTTAAAAACGGGGTTTTTTCTAGCAATCTGTGATGAATGCAGTAATTCCTTCCCCCGTGCTTTATTTTCCCCTGATCTGTAGCAGAAGCGCTTCATACTGAGAATGTTTAAATTTAAAATGCAGCACCCCATCATTTCAATTTAAAAGCCTTTCATTTCCCTTTAAAAAAATTACCGACATTTTCCGTACTTTATAAGGGAAAAAATCGGATTTGGGGTTTTCCCGCCAAAATTGGGTTTTATGAGGACGTCACGGGAAAACTTTTGCGGTCACAAGCGGGCCGGCAAGATCGCGGCATGAAAACCAAACGGTATATTACCGCTGGGATCATGCTGCATCCCCCCCGGCCGGAGTGCGCTCCGGGCCCCGGGGGGGTTTTTAAACCCACCCCCATGTCCCGACACGTGGTTTGCGACATCGTTGGGGTGCGGGCGGAGGAGTGAGCTTTCCCGCTACCCCCCCGATCTCGGCCAGTAAACGGGGCCCGAGCGCCGGGTACTGAATCTTTCCCACCCAGACCCGGCCCCCGGGCGCCCGAATGAACAGCATCCGGGTTTACGGGGGCCCCACGAAAGCCCACAATGCATTTTGGGTCAGTTTAAAGGGGAGTTGGGCCCGGGGCCGGATACAGCTATAAGCTGTATGCTGATCTTTCCCAATTTCATTTAATGATCCCGACAATTTGTTTTATGCAATTTCCCCCCCGGGGGGAAAATGTAAAAAGTATGAAAAAGGGTTAAAAAAAAAGTGTAAAAAAGTAAAACACAAAACAAAAAATAAAATTAAAAAAACGTACATCGCCCCTTTTCCCCCCCTTTACAAACCCAATCGCCCTAAAAAAAGATCAAAAAAAAAAAAGTTTCCCTATTTGGTATCGGGCCCCGTGCGTAGCGACCCCCCCTATTAAAACTGTCATGTTTTAAATTTAACCCGTACGGTGAAAGCCGTAAAAAAAACCCCCAAAAAAAAGTCACAGAATTTGCGGGTTTTTGTTCCCTCCCGCGCACATAAAATGGGGTAAAAAAGTAATCAAAAAACTCATTTCAACATCAAAGTGATGGCAATTAAAACGTCCGTTCATCCCGCAAAAAAAAAGTCCTTAACCCCAGCTTTTGTATAGGAAAAATTTAAAAGTTTGGCTAATTTAAAATAGCGATGCCAAAAAATATTGTTTTAACAAATAAAAACACCTTTTTTTTAAAAAAATTGGGGCTTTTCAAATAAAAAAACTACATAAATTGGGTATCACCCCTAATCTTTTCAACCCACAGAGAAAAAACAAAAAAATTGTCACGGATACTGCACCCGGGGAACGCTAAATTTAAAAATAAAAAACACTTTCCTAGGGGTTGCAGGTTTTTTCTTCAAACCCCCCTTCCAAAAAAACAAATTTAAAAAACGTTCCCTAAAGTCTTGTTTCCCCCCCAAAAATATTACCCAAAAAAAGTTTAATCATCCGCAAAAAAAAAGTCCATATTTCAGCTCCTTTAAAAAAAAAAATAAAAAAAATTATGGCTCCAACTGCGGTGATGCAAAAAGTGTTTTTCCTTTTTAAATAAATGTTTTTTTTTTTGTTTAAAAGCAGTAAAACATTAAACCCAAAAATACAAATGTGGTATCGTGTAAATTTGTATAAACCCGCTGAGTAAAACTTTCATGTCATTTATACCCACAAGGGCCGCCCGGTTTAAAAAAATAAAAAAACACTACCAGGAAATTTTTGTTTTTTTGTACAAAAAGCTTTACAAAAACCCTTTAAAAAAAAGTGATTTAAAGCTTTAAATGCCCCCCCCTAATGGTATAATAAAAAAATTTAACTCATCTCTAAAAAAAAAGCCCACAAGCAGCTCCAAATTCAAAAAAAATTAAAAACGCTATGGCTGTCAGAATTTCGACAACTTAAAAAAATCAAACCCTTTTTTTTTTAAAAAATCGCTTTATTGGGGTTTAAAAATTTTTAAACAAAAAAAAAATTTTAAAAATTTATATCATTGTAATTGTAACCCCCCCCATAGTAAAGTTATCCCGTCATTTATCCCTATGGCGAAAACTGAAAAATAATCCCCAAAAAAAAAGGGGGAAATGCGTTTTTCCCCCTCCCCTTTCCATGGGCCCCAAAGCTAAAAAAAAATCTACGGTAAACCTTGTGCGCCCAAAAAAGCAAAAAAACACCCTTAGGTGAGATTCCCCGAGGGGGTTTTAATCCAAAATGGAGCAACTTTGGAAGGTTTTTACCTTTTTTTTGTACTTTGGGGGGTTTGGAGAAGGACCTTTTGGCCCCCCTAATATCTTTTGCCAAAAGCCAAAAAACACTTCCCTCCCTTGTACCCCCCGCCATGGGGCCCCAAAAAGCAGTTTACACCCATGTAGGGTATTTTCCGAACTGGAAGAAATTGGTAACACAATTTTGGGGCCTTTTTTTCCAAATTCCTTTTAAAAAATTAAAACCCCTTTTTAGCTAAAATTTTCAGATTTTTTGGAAAAAAAAAAAATTTTTTTTTTATTTTCAGAGCCGAACGCTAAAAAAAATTTTTTGAAACGCCTGTGGGGTTTAATATACTCACTACACCTCTTGGGTATTTTCCGAAAAGGGGGTAGTTTCCAAAATTTGGGGGCTTTTTTGGGGGATTTTATTAGTTTTGGAACCAAAAGGGGGTCCGCAAAACCTGAAAGGCCCCCAAAAAATTTTTAAAAGAAAAAAAGAGGCCCCAGAGTCCCGTAGGTTTCTCTATTCTGGGGTTGTGGTTGAGCCCTATAATGCACTTGGGCCAAAATAAAGGGATATTTTTGAAAACGGCAGAATCTGGGGAATCAATATTAATTTGCATTTCCCTGAAACACTTTAACCGTTTTCCGTTCCAAAAATGCATAAATAATAAAAATCTGCCCAAAAAAAGTGAAATTTTGAAATTTCACTTCCCCCTTTGCTTTAATTTCTTGAAAAAACCTAATGGGTTTTTAAAAAACTTTTAAAAGCTGTTTTTAATATTTTTTGGGTGAAATTTTTTTAATGAGGTCATTTATGGGGGTATCTTTTCAAAAAGGGGCAATCAAAGTCAAAGTTAGAAAAATGGGGCTGGCCCTAAAAATTGTTTTATTGCAAATTTTTTTGAAAATTTGAAAAAATTAAATACTAAATTTATTGCCCCCCAATGTCGTAAAAAAAAAAACAACATTTAAAAAAATGATGCCAAAATACAAGGGAGCCCTATGGAAAATGCTAGTTATAAATATTTTTTTGGGGAATAACTGTCTTTTCATGGGAGAAATTTTTGAAAGTTCGAAAATTTGGAAAATTTTTCACCCCATAATTTTTATATTTTTTTACAAAAAAACAAACCCTTTTTTGGAAAAAAAATTTCTTACTTTTTATACAAATGTGTTTACGGAAAACCCAAACCTGAATCACATGGAAAAGCTTTAAAGTGTCAAAAAATTATTCTCACCCTTAAAAATGACAATGACAAAATTTCAAAAAAAAAAGGGGTCTGTCAGGGGAGGCCCAAAACTGGGTCCGGCGGTAAGGGGGTTTAAGCATGTCTACACTGCACAGAAAAAAACTGTAATTTAGCTCCCCAGATCTTTTTTAATTTTAAAACCCCCCTCCTTTCTGTCTACAAGGAGCTTTTTTTTTGCTCGTTTTTTTTCTTTGGGCTCTTTTGCCCAAATGTTTCAAAAAAACCCCGAGCCGGGGGAAAATTTACTACAGGGGTCCCCTGGAAAGCGCCCACGGGGTTTTTTGGTGCGTTTTCTGATGCAATTTTTCAATGAAAACCCTCCCAGGAGACCCAAGTCCCACCTATATTGGCAGTAACAAAGGTTATACCTTATCAAATTTGCATACAAGTGTCCTTTATTGTACCTTTTGTAATAAAATGATCATGCTTTGGTCGCTAACAATTTTTTGCGCAATTCATTTTTTTCGCTAAAAATTAGTTTTTACGGATTTTGCCGCAAGAATCCTTTTTTGTATGGATTTTGGCGCTAAAATCCTTTTCTTAACTTAGGTAGCGCCAAAATCTGTAAAAAAAAAGCATATTTTTAGCGTCAGAAGCAAGTTAACTTTATTAGCACCAAAATCCGTAAAAAAAACAAAACATATCTTATATACTCTAGTATAAGCCGTGTTTTTCAGCACAAAAAATGTGCTGAAAAATCTCCCCTCGGCTTATACTCGAGTCACTGTCGGCGCCTTTTGGGGGCTGCGATGGTCCCGTGCGCCCAACAGGGAGCTTAAAACATATGCGGGGTCCTCGGGAGCGCATATAACTGATTGCCGAGTGAGCGCACAGTGTCCGGGCGCTGCACTGGCCCGGGCACTGTCCGGGATCCCTTCACCTATATGCGACTCCTCCGGAGCGCACATAGGTGAAGGGATACCACTGCGGAGCAGAGAGCGAGCGCTCTGTGCTCCGCAGTGGTCTCCGGGCAGTCGCAGACTCGCGGCTGTCCAGAGTTTCCGGCACAGGCAGCGTGTGTCATCACGCTGCGTGCGCGGCCTGATGTCACCCGCCTGTGCCGGCAAGAAGACAAAGAGCGTAGAGCGCGGGAGACGGAGCAGCGGGGATCCAGGTGATTGTTTGTTTTTTTATTTTGCCTATTATTGCCTACAGCCTGCCCACAGCCGGCCCTATGCCTGCCCACAGCCGGCCCTATACCTGCCCACAGCCGGCCCTATACCTGCCCACAGCCGGCCCTATACCTGCCCACAGCCGGCCCTATACCTGCCCTATACCCTGCCTACAGCCTGCCCTATACCTGCCTATGTGGCCATATACCTGCCTATAATCTGCTTATGGGGGACATATAACTGCTTATTACATGCCTATGGGGCCATATACATGCCTTTTGGGACATATACCTGCCTATACCTGCTTTATGGGGCCCAATATCTGCCTAAAATTTGCCTATTAAACTGCCTATGTAATTTTATTGGTATCCATTTTTATTTTTCAAATTTACCAGTAGCCGCTTCATTTTCTACCCTAGGCTTATACTCGAGTCAATAAGTTTTCCCGTTTTTTGGGGCAAAAGTAGGTGCCTCGGCTTATACTCGGGTCAATATAAATGCAATGATGTCCTTTATATCCCCTTTGTAGGGCGGAGTTACATCCAATGGCTTAATTTATGCATACATTAAAAAAACAGGCTTGAAGACAAGCAAAAAAATGCATGTAAAACATATGGTTATGTCTACAGTGCAGTGGAAAAAAAGGCCTGAAAACAATTACTAAAAACGTTCATGAAAACAGTTTTCTGTCCACTGCCTGTCAAAAGCAGCTGAAAAAACGGCAATTTTTTGCCGCGTTTTTTTTCTTGTCTTAAAGTCTGTTTTTTAACCCCTTCCCGACATTGGGCGTATGCATACGCCCTAGCGGGAAGTGACTTCCCGCAAATGGACGTATGCAAAACGCCCTGGCGATCGCGCGGGCTTGCGGGCGAGCCGCGCGCGATCGCGGCATGGAACCAGCGGTAAATTAACCGCTGGCTTCATTCCCCATCACCCCGGCCGGAGTGAGCTCCCGGCCGCGGGTGGGAAAAAAAAAACATCATTACCGCAGCCTGTCATGGCCGCGATAATGATGCCGCAGGCAGGAGGAGTGAGCTCCCTCTGCCTGCGATCGGGGAGGCAGCGGCACATGATGCCCCTCCCCCCGTCTCCTACCAGACTCCCCGGATGCTGTATGAATGCATCCGGGTAGTCTGGTGACGTCACCATGCCCACAATGCATTGTGGGGATTGGTGTCATAGTTGCCATGGCGACCTATGCACAGCAGTAATGCTGTGCACAGATCGCCCTCTTCAAACAGCAATCTAACGATTGCTTTCCCCAGTGGGGATTTGCAGTTACCAAAACCTCACTGGGGGAAAGTGAAAAAAATGTGAAAAAGTAAAAAAAAAAAGTAAAACACAAACAAAAAAATAAAATTAAAACACATACACTTTGCCCTTTTCCCCTTTACAACCCCCAATCGCCCAAAAAAGATCAAAAATAAATAAAGGACCCATATTTGGTATCGCCGCGTGCGTAACGATCCACCCGATAAATCTGTCACGTTAATTAACCCGTATGGTGAACGCCGTAAAAAACAAAAACAAAAAACAGTCACAGAATTGCGATTTTGTGCATCCTGCAGCACATTAAATGGAATAAAATGCGATCAAAAATCATATAAACGCCAAAGTTGTACCAATTTAAACGTCGTTATCCCGCAAAAAAAAGTTCTTACAGTCTCTGTATACGGAAAAATAAAAAAAGTTAGGGCTCTCAGAAGGGCAGCGATGCATAAATATTAATTTAAAAACAATAAAAACACTATTTATTTTTTAAAAGTGCTTCCAAATTAAAAAAACTATATAAATAGGGTATCGCCGTAATCGTATCGACCCTGAGAGTAAAAATAACTGGTCAATGGATACTGCACGGTGAGTGCTATGAAAAATAAAAATAAAAAACACTACTAGGATTGCAGTATTTTCTTCACCCTGCCTTCCAAAAAACGGATTTAAAACTGATAAAAAAGTCTTGTCCCCCCAAAAATGATACCAATAAAAATGTAGACTCATCCCGCAAAAAACAAGCCCCTACACAGCTCCGTACACAGAAAAATAAAAAATGTATGGCTCTCAGAATTTGGCGATGCAAAAACATGTGTTCCTTTTTGAATAAAAGTGTTTTTATTATGTAAAAGCAGTAAAACATAAAAAAATTACAAATTGGGGATCGCTGTAATCGAATCGACCCGCTGAGTAATACTAGCATGTCAGTTTTACTGCACGGTGACCGCTGTTA
>JAODAL010050853.1:0-27096 GCA_025379985.1 Phyllomedusa bahiana | reverse complement strand
CCCGCCCTCCACCCCTGTGCCCATTGGGGCCACTGCCAACCTAATGCTGCCCCCCGCCGTGCCCTTTCCCCCTCTCATCATTTTTGCCTTTCTGTGGCTTCCTCCTTTTTTTGCCACCTCCAGAAGGTCATTGTGCCACTGCCTGATTTCATAGGCTGCTGCCCGTGACCCCAACGGGTGTGGGGGCCCCAACCTGTTTTTTTCCTTTTTTGCCCCCCCCCAAAAAGCATTTTTCCAAACTCCCTAAATCCCCATGCTGCTGCTGGCCGTGACCCCCCCAACTGTTTTATTTTGCCACCTTTTGGCCTAAAAACTTTTTTGGGGGCCGCCCCAGAATGTATTGTGCCACTCCCTGATCCCCATACGCTCCCGGCCCGTGACCCCCACACTGTGTGATTGTCCCACTTTTGTGGCCAAATACTTTTTTGGGCCGCCCCCAAAATTTCCCCATTGTGCCACTTGTCTATCTAAAGCTGCTCGTTGTGACCCCACACTGTGTATTGGCCACTCAGGGCCTAATACTTTTTTGGGCTGCCCCAAAAAACATTGTGCCACACCCTGCCCTCATCCCTGTTTCCCCGCCGTGACCTCCACCCTGTTAAATTGGCCACTCTTTGGCCTAATACTGTTTGGCCGCCTCCAAAAGTAAAAGTGCCATTTGCCTGACCCCCATACTGCGCCGCTTTTAAAACCTTTTTCCCCAACGTGTATTGTGCCACCCCGGTGGCCAAAATATGTTTTGCCGCCCCCCAGAATGCCCATTGTCCCCATTTCCAACCTCATGCTGCGGCCCGCTGTGACCTCCGCCTCCCCAGTCCATTGTCCCCACTCTGGGCTTCCCCCGGGGGGCCCCCTCCAAAAAGTCTTGGGCCCCACCCCCCCCCCTTTGGACCCTCATGCTGTCCTGTGACTCCTCCCGTGCCCCCACCCCCATTGTAAATTGTCCCAAACCCCCTGACCCCCCTGCCTTGTGCCCCCGGGTGACCTCCGCTCTCAGTCATTGTCCCCACCGGGGGGTTTCCCTCCTGTTTTGCCCCCCTCCAAATGTCATTTTTGCCAATCCCCTTACCCATTTTTGCTCTGTGATTTCCGGGCCGGGCCCCTCCACACTGTGTCATTGTGCCACTCCCCTGACCCCCCAATGCTCCCTGCCCCCCCGGTGCCCTTTCCGCTCTAAAGTCATTGGGGCCATTCTGTGGCTTCCTCCTTTTTTGGGGGCCACCTCCAAAAAGGGCATTGGGGCCACTCCTGTTTCATCGTTTTGCTGCGTGACCCCCACACTGTGTGATTGTCCCCACTCTTGCCTTCTTCCTTTTTTTGCCACCCCCAAATGTAAATTGGCCACTGCCTGATCTCAGGGGCCTGTTTGCGGCCCTTTGACCTCCACACTGGGGAAATTTTGCCACTCGTCCCTTTCCCTTTCCCTTTTTTTGCCCCCCCTCCAGAATGTCATTGTGCCACTCCCCTGATCTCATGCTGCTCCCTTGGGTGACCTCCACATGTGTAAATTTTTGCCCCTCTGGCCTAATACTTTTTTTTTCCACCCCCCCGAATGTCCTTTGTCCACTCCCTAAACTAATGTTTGGCGCTTTTCCGGAAACCTCCCCCCTGTGTGATTGTGCCACTCTGTGGCCTAAAAATGTTTTTGCCGCCTCCAAAATTTTTCATTGTCCATTTCCCCTTTACCTCATCTGCTCCCCCGTCCCCTCCACACGTGTGATTTGCCATTTCTGGGGCCTAAAAAACTTTTTTGGCCCGCCTCCAAAATGTCATTGTGCCACTCCCTTTACCTAAATCTGCTGCCCCCCTTTACCCTCCCTCTCATCATTGGCCACTCGGGTTTTCCTCCTTTTTGGGGGCCCCCCAACCAGAATTTCTTGTGCCACTCTCTGACCCCATCCCTGCTCCTTTGACTCCTGCCGGCCCTCCACACTGTGTCATTGTGCCACTGCCTGACCTCATGCTGCGCCGTCACCTCCACATTTCTGTCACTAATGTTCCCCACCTGAGCTCTCAGCTTGTTTTTTTCCAGCTGTCGCTGCCATGACTTTATCAGGCTACATTCCCGCTTGAGTTCTTTGGTCAGTTTTGCCTCTTAAGTGCCCAGGGAATTTATAGTTGAAGCGATTCTAAGAGCGGCGGCAGTCATCTGGGGTTTCAACTAAAACACAACATTGTATAAAGACCAAACCAAGCTCCCTCTGCATATTTAAGCATGGCACCAATGTTCTACAGCACCCTGCAGGCTCTGTGCACCCTGGAAATAGCTGCTTTTTAACGCGATTCGTGCCGAAGTAATTCGGACCGAATTTATTTTTGTCGGAAAATTCGGCGGAGTGACCGAATCGAATTTTTGAGAAATTCGCCCATCTCTATTAATTTCAAATCCAAAAACCGTCTGTCAATCTGACTGAGAACCAGTGCAGTGGGGACAGGACTTAACCCCTCTGTGCAGCACAGACAGCAGCTAGATAGATTGTTCCTGGTAGGTTGTCTCAGGTATGGATCCGTGTTGACTACATCAGACAGCTGCTAGAGGGTGCATGGAGGACGATCCATAGAGCAAGTGTGAGGACCAAGATAGTACTTAAAAAGTCTCCAATGTCGGACATTTATAGCAATCTGATACATCACATTGTCTTGGTGGAAAATCCAATCCTTCCCAGGGAAGACGAGTGTACATGATTTGCAACAGTGGATATGTACTCAAACCAGTTAAGAATGCCATCCAAATGGATGAGTGGCCCTGAGAATGCCCCAAAAAAATCCACTAGCGCATAATGTTGCCACCACCAGCTTGTGGTCTTCCAGCAATGGTTTTAGGTTGTTTGTTCTCTAATACAACAATGTCCATCCATTCAATAAAGCAGAAAACATGAGTCATCAGTAGTGTTGACGAACAGTAAAAAGTTCTAGTTCGATTAGAAACTCAAACTTTTGTGAGTTCGGTTCGAAGTTCTAGTCGAACTCGAACTCGTACTTCGAACCACATTAAAGTCTATGGGAGAAGATGTTCTGGTTAATTTTTATACCTATATAGGTGAGGAGAGGCTGTAATTACCATCCATAACAGTAAAGTGGATACAGGGAACAACTTAGTGAAGAAAATTAGGCTCTAACAGTGACAGAAAAATACGTCATTCCTTTCAATGGCTAACTGAAAAGATGAGGACAGCTTGCAAGCAGGGGCGTAACTATAGGATGTGCAGAGATAGCCCTGCATCCTGAGGGAGCCCAAAAGCCATTTTTGACACATAGGAAATTTGGAGACAGTATGTTATACAATTACTGAACCCCCAAAACTGCAAAAATAGAACTTTTGCGCACTGAGTATGATTTAGCATATCCAAGCACTCTGTAAAAATAATATAAACCATGTATAGAGAGTTTAGGCGTTATGTGACCTGGCAAATTTCACCAAATAACAGCTTCTGGGTGTGGAAAGATGGGAGCCACAATACCAAACTCCCTTAAATATTGATGTCTATGGAGAAAAATGCTATCTAACTAAGAAAGTCTGTACAGTACAGAGAGTGAGCTGAAAATGGTTTTCACAAAGCAATACAGTGAAATATATATAAAATGGACATGTGATTTTAGCAGCGCTACACCTCTGCGATGATGTTTTTGACACTTCTCTGTGCTCTGCATTGATTGGATGGCGCCACAAGAGCAGAAAGCAGCTGAAAACGAAACTGAAAATGGCGCGTCCAACTAGAACTAGAACTTTACTCGAATGAACAGTAAAATGTTTGGTTCGAGTTCTAAAAATTTGAGAAGTTCTAGTAGAACTTAACTTTTCTAGAACAGTTCGATCAACACTACTCATCAGAGAAGACAATCCTTTGCCAATCAGAGGAGGTCCAACTCTGGTACTGTTGTGAAAAAAACGTTTCTGCCAATGCAACTTCATAAGCAGAGGTGCACTAACCATCCTCTGCTTTGGAGAACCATACACAGTAAGGTTTGCTGAGCTTTTGTTTTCGACACACGTCCGGTAACCCCCTGGGTTATTTTGGCAGTGAGCTGCTCCATTGAGGCATGTCAGTCTACTCTCAAGCCCCTTTGCAGCCGACGTTCACCTCTCCCATCAGTGGCATGTGGTGCTCTGCAGTTTCCACATTGCTTATTTGCTATAGTACCATTTGTCCACTCACAATACACTTTCACCACAACAGCACATAAACAGTTAAAAAACCGCACAGTTTCCACAATTCTGCCATCCTTGGTCCAAAAGAGTCAACCATTTTTGCATTTCTGGTAAAATGTCCCTTTTACCCATGGCAGCAATGATGGATATGTGTGCAGATAGCCTATCAGACACCTTATATACCCACCGCACCAACTCGTGACACCTGGTTTCCTTCTTAAACCATACGCAGCCAACGTCCAATGGGTTAAGTGGTCATAATAATGTGATTCAACTGTGTAAAAGACATCTGTAACGATATCCCACTTCGAATAGTCAGAATTGTGCAATTTTATGATTTGCTTATGTAAATCATTTCCATTTTCAGTTCACGTTCCATAAACAGCGAACATTATCTATATAAACATATAGTAGCATTAAAAAAGTGCCTTATCTAAAGCCATTTATTATATGCATTCCTTCTTTATAGAGGTCTCTGTCCTTCATCTGTATTCTTTTCCAATGGACATCTTTCTGGAGGTCACTCTCTTCTTAATCACTTCCTCTTGCGGAAGTAGGCAGGTAATTAATCCTGGTTCATCTTTATGTCCCCTACAGCTAGTTTAAACACTTTCTAATTAGGTTTTGCAGCAGTATTCTATTTCATTGTCATTAGGAATAAAAGTCACCTAATATATGCTTTTATTCCGTTCACACGTACAATCAGTTTTCTCCTAAAACATTTCAGCACCATATTTGAAACCTCTGCGTGGTCCTTCCATATCTATTAAGACAGATATTTCATAAAATGTTTTTTTTTTTAATTTCTGTCTTTATTTTTCATGTATTTTCTAAATATCTGAACATTTTTATTTTTTTTTGTATACCTTTATTTGGCACAATCAGTGTTAAGGCAATGAAATTTCTATTTGCTTTAAGCTTGGATTCTGGACAACTCGCGTTCTTAAGAGTAATATTTAAGGCTGAAAAGATTCAGCCACTTTGCTTTTCTCATCTTCCAGCAGTAATTATATAGCTGAAAACTTATTCCTTACATTGAAAACAATTGTGATAAAACAAAAGTGCAGAAATGAAATGAAAGTTGGGAGTCTAAAATACTGTCATCTTTTAAAGCAAAATGTGGAAAGGCTTAAATCTGAAATGAGTTTCACACATGACTGAGTTTGACCTTGATAACAATTTAAAAGTCACCCATTTGAAAGTTCTACTAACTTAGCGGTTCTTTCTTATTTCATAATTTATACTTTTAAGAATGTTTTAAGGCAAATGCTTAATTTTTTACAGCATGTAAAATATTATAATGTAATAAAGCCACCATGTACTGTTCATTAGTGCAGATGAAAAAAAAACCTGTTAAGTCTTTACAAGGTATGATAAGACTAAAGCTAAACTAGCCAAGTAATTCAAATTCTTTTTGCTTGTTATTATACAATTATTTAGTTTTCTGTTTCAAAAGAGCAACTCATGAACCTAGTTGGCCTTTGGTGTTACCAGGAATTGAAAGGGAAGTTCATTTTGAGGTTGTTGTTTAAAGAGGTTGTCTCATCTCAAAGTTTCATAGGATGCATGAATGAAATAATGCTGCTTTGTTCTGTCACTTCCTGGTCAAACTGTCTGTAATTAGCATATGAGCTCCGTGTATTCAGACTTCTCTGATTATTAGTCTAGATTAAATGAATTACCTTCTCTGAGGTCTGGAGAAGCTTCTGAGCTAATGTAAACAGTAGAGCTATTAGTGTATTTTGTCTGAAAGATCAGATAACACACAAGCTTTCACACTGCCAGCTACTACCTGTGTGATGACCTCACTCCCTGATATCAGATAGAACAAACAGCAGGGGAGAAGGCGTACACAGGTCGGTCACTTGGGAAACCTGAGAGCCCTCAGAAGGTGATAAAATCACTTGTAGCTCTTTAATAAAAAAGAGGAACAAAGCAATATATTTAGAAAATGTATTCATTTTAGTGTTCCCTACATTTTGAAAGCTAATCTTTGTAATGAGACAACCCCTTTAAGCACTAACAGAGTGCTACTTGAAATTTCATGAATAATCTTGTGCTTCGGTTTGGATCATGGTTAAATTCTACCTGTATATTAGTGATTCGTTTTGAATCAGCCTTAACTGAATTTTGGTGGAATTCACAAAAAAATCATAACTAACCCTATTCTTACCTTTACCCTAGCCCCAATCCCAACATAAGAAGTTTAACAAAACTACTGTGGAGCAGCACAGAGACCTATTTAAGCAACGCTATTCATGACCCACACTCTTTGGCTCAAAGCTAGCACACATTACCTATTCTACTTCCTTTGTGAAACATCTTATTTTCTTTTTTAGTACATTTTGATGGCCAAGTTTTTGCTTATTTTATTTGAAAAGCCCAAAGTTTTCAGAAAATTTGGAATGATTTGCTGTTTTTTAAATTTTTCAGTCCTCTTCAACAGATAAGACTTACCATACTCCTTTATTTTGTCCTTATGTTTTTTTTTAGGATGTTATAAGACTTAAAATAAAAAAAACTTACTGATTTTCAAGAAATGTGTAAAAACGATTTTTGGGACTATTTCTATCATGACGTAGGTTTTAAGGGGGCAGTGTATTTAGATACCAGCATAAATAATAACAACCCTTTATAAATGTCACCCTTCAAAGTGTTCAAAACAGCATTTAATACATATCTAACCTTAATTCATTTTACAGGGATGACATTTAAAAATGTATTTTTTGTTTTGTAATTCAGCAGGTGATAACAGAAAAAAGCAGTTCAATATTTATTACCCTGGTTCTGTAGATTTTGACCCAATTTATGTGACTCTTGTATGTAACCCTAGTTTGCTACTTAACTAAAAACACAGTCCTAAGAATTTAAGAAGCATCTTGTGGTTTCCAGAGATCACGAGATGAAAAAATAAAGAACCTCCCCAAAAAGATCACGTTTTTTGTACTCCACCTTTTAATGTCTTCATCTTAGGATTATGAATGCTTAATAAATATGGCACATCTTCAGTCTGTGTGTGCTGTCTAGAAAAAAATAAGCCACCTAGAATGTGGTGTAGATTTGTGACCTAATTTACCCCCCCCCCCACTTTATTTTTCAGCTCCAACCACTTTCCAAAAAATGGTGAGCTTGGTTCAGAGCAGCTCAAAAAGCAAACATTTTTGCACAGATGCCACTTGTGCAGAGATGTGCGCCTTTTCTGCACTGGGCTACTGATGTAAATCACTTCATACATTTCCCCCATAGGATGTAGGGATGCATTTACTTTTTTACACTCTCAACAATCTACCAGGATGGAACAGAAGTAAATCAATAAAGTCTTGAAACAGTTATGGTACTGAAATCACTGATGAACAGAACATGGCATAAGGGTAATTAAGCAAAGAAATCCATAAAGCGAGCCAATAATCCACATTTAAATGAATGAGGAAAATAAAACCTGCAATAACTATATTTTCTCCATTCAAAGAGCTGAACAGAAAAAAAGCCTTCTAGTTCATAAGTTGACAAACAAGGATATAGTGAATCTTCTTTTGGAAAAATATAGAAACCTTTCAGGAGTTGGATGAGAAATACGAATGGAAGCAATGTACTGCCTATTGAAACCTCTGAAGCAAAATGTCTCTCAGTGAGAAAAGTCTTCATACCATCCTTAATTGCTAATCTAATTTATCTCCCATACTCTGAACATTGCAAAATAATACTTTAATTAAAGGTGTTCATATGAAAAATTAAACAAAAAAAGAAAAAATTAACTCCTACATCTTCCTTGTTCATATGTACCCTAAGACCTCCTTCACACTAATGTTTTGCTTTTTGTGTTTTTTTATGTCTGAAATAAAACTGTGAAAAAGCACATGTATTTTTTTTCAGGCATCATGATTTTTTATGCAGTTGTTAATATATATTTTTTCTAAACCAGTGTGTATTGGCGCATTTGCTTTTTTTCTGGTGAATTTATTTCTACTGTGTTTTTCCCATCACGAGTCACGTGATCCACAACCAGCAGACATACCTACAGGATTTTGATGCAAAAAAAAAATAAAATACAATGGGGGACTATAAGGAGAAAAATGTCTTAAACTGCCTGAAAAACAAAACACAAAAAACACACCTATGTATGCTGTCTTTGGAGAAAAACACTTTTACAAAAAACACAAATATGTGATATTGTCCTCACAGATCTATGTTCTATTTTTATGACCCCAAAACCGGTTTACTACAAGACATAACCACCTAGTTCTGCCCAGAGCCCAAAATAATAAGTATGGCATAGAGCTATTCAAAAACATTGTTAGCCAGTCACCTGAAGCTGTTACAAAAGAAAACATTTTGGAGCAGATTTACCAATACTGTTTAATACTGACTAGACAGTCTTGAAATGAACTAGATTTGTCAAGGGTACAGTATATCGTGGGCATGTCTGAACTGGCTATTGTAAGGGGGACATTATTATCAGAAATCTGGTGCAATTTGTGCCACCATACTGGCATGCATGCTTGCACCATATTTATTTATGTTTTTAGACACCTCTGTGCCTTGTCTGACAAAAGGTTGCTAACATTTTGGCACAGACTTAGACTAGACAGTTTAAATATGTGCCAGATCTATCAACACTATAACGAATGTGGTGCATTTTAAGACTGTCTAGTCTAATGTTACACTGTCTAAGTGTTAGACAGTATTAATAAATCTAGACCAAAAAATACACCATTTATTAGCTGGCTTAGCTTGTACCATCAAAAAATTGGTGTATTCTTGTGTTTTGGTGCAAAGAGTCACATGTGAAGCCACACCCCTTTTATGTGCAGTGCCCGAATTTGGGGTGGTCTAAACTCTATGCAGGATTCCCCAGATAGCATCAAAGTGTCACCATGTGTTACTGCTCTCTGGAAGAGTTGGTAAGGGATGGTGCACCGCAATGGGAAATAAGTCCAAAGAGTCAGTGGTCTACAGTAAAGCAGTGCACTTTTTTAATGGAGGAACTCAAGTGCAACACAATACAGGCAAGACACTAAGCAGCTTCTCCAGTCTCCTCCCTGGTAAACAAAGACAGTGTACTGAGGAAAGGCTTGGGCTAACAGTATGTGTCTCTCTCAGAAGGATGGTATGCTGTTTAAAGCACTGGTGTCCCAGGGTCTGTGGCTCAGTCATCTAGTTGGCTTCCTGGTCAATGGACTGGTGACCCAGGATCTCGGGGTTTGTATCTTTGGAGACCTCTTCTGGTCACACAGGCAGTCTGGCGTAGTCTTTTCTGATGACCAAGGATATCTGGCTTGGTATCTTTAGAATCTTCTTCTGGTCACACAGACACTCTGGCATAGTCTCTTCTGCTAACCACTGGTCTTTATTTGCTCTATTTGTAGAACTTCTAAGGGCTATGAGTGCTAGCCTTTTATATAGTTTCTAGATGATCTAGAATCTTCAAATGGGAGGGGTGAAGTGCAGAAGCACAATCTTTACAACAACGTTGTTACAATTTCAGTCTCTTGTACATTTGTATAGAGCTTCTTTTCTGGCCTGAAATTAAAGGAGGGGTGTTCTTTAAATATATCAGTCACAATTAATGCATAAATAATTAATGTGCACTACAGTGTTGCTTGAATAGGGCACTGCTCAGGTCAACACATGTTAGACTGGATTTATGAAACAACTCCTATTCGGTATGTTCCAAACCCAAATTTTTTCTGTAATCCTATCCCTATGGCTAACCTTAACTGTAATCCTAACCCATAGTTAGAATTAAGGTGTTTAGAGGTTAACTTACAATTCCCCATCACTCCAGACCTCTTGTTGCTTTCCGCTGTGGTGTCACTTACAGTTTCCCTAGTTTGCTAGTATTTTGTGGATAGCACAAGTCATGATCTAGAGGTTGATGTTAGATGTGATGATGGATGATGTGCATCATAACCCAATATCTCTTACAGTTTCCGAACTATTTAGGTAACCTATGGTAACCAAAATGATTCCACAGTAGAAGCATCACAAGGCCTAAAGTGATGTTAAAATAACCCATTAAAACCACTACAACACTAATCCTAATCCTTTCTGCAATTTACAGTTAGGGCTCATTCTCACGGCAAAGGACAAATATTTGTCCTGTTTTAGTGCCGTCCCCACGACCGCCGGGGGACGGCTGTTCTCCGTGATTATCCAATAATTGCAAACAATGCCGTATATTAGCAGTGCACACGTTATAGTCCCAGCCGTTAGGAGTACCTTGCTTAGACTCCCCTATATAAATCAAAAATGTACACATAGGCTGTATGGACAAAACATTGAACTTTACTTCATTTTTATAAATTGGTGCATAAAAGACATAGTTCTATGACGAACACCTTAGGCAATGAAAAACATATGAAAACGTGGTAGTACTTAGCTGTATAGCTTCTCCTGTTTAGGAGGTGAGTGGTAGTCCCATAGTAAACTAGTAGGAGCCGATCATGCTGAGTTGCAGCCCAGTGCCGCCATGCAATGACGCGATGTTTCGGAAGGCACGCCTTCCTTTCTCAAGCGTGCCTTCCGAAACGTCGCGTCATTGCATGGCGGCACTGGGCTGCAACTCAGCATGATCGGCTCCTACTAGTTTACTATGGGACTATCACTCACCTCCTAAACAGGAGAAGCTATACAGCTAAGTACTGCCACGTTTTCATATGTTTTTCATTGCCTAAGGTGTTCGTCATAGAACTATGTCTTTTATGCACCAATTTATAAAAATGAAGTAAAGTTCAATGTTTTGTCCATACAGCCTATGTGTATGTTTTTGGTTCTCCGTGATTAGCCCTCCCCACTCCAATTGATATGTTCATATTACGTCCGAAAAACCCGACGGAAGAATGAACATGTTCAATGTTTTCGGGCGGCCAGCAGTTTGAAAGACCGCCGGGCGGAAAACCCATGCAGTGGGGACTGCTGCACGGGTTTTCCATAGCGGCCCGGTGTGTTAGTTTGCGGAAGGTTTTTCAGACGCAAACCGTCTGAAAGACCGGCTGCAAACTGGTGCCATGGGGACATGCCCTTAGGGATGAGTTATTTGGCAGTTTTTTTCTAAACTTTGATAATGGCCTATACAAATCAAATTGTTTAGATTTAGGATGAATATAACATCACCCCGAATCTAAAATGGAACACTAGAGCACTATGTACAAGTATAGAAAAAAACTAACATTTTTTTTTTATTTAGTGGCTACAGTCTCTGCTTTCTCTCTTTTGCAAAAAATCTCCAGTAATCATTTTTCTAGTTATTTTGCTTATGACTGCAATATAATGCTCTTCTCCTATAGTGTTGGAATGGTTACAACACTGGCAGGTGGGCAACCGCTGTTGTAATAACATTAAAATAAATTACAGACTGAACCTACTTAATATGTCACAAATAACTTGCCAGGGTGTACAATTAAATGGCTTCCTAATGGAAAACAGGTTGCACTTATAATTAGCATAGATTTGCTACATATGACTCCAGGGTGCCGATCTTACATCCATTTCTAGCTATTTATAAGGGTACTTGCAAGCTTCAGTATTAAATCAACCTTTCAGTTGAAATAGATGCCATTTTTGGAGTTTTTAATAATGAGGGTGCCGTCATACAGACCATTTTGATGCATTTTTTTATACAGTATTTGGATCCGGTAAAGGGTAATAAACAGAAGGGGTGGGAGATGTGTTGGAAAAAAAAAACCCTATTTTTAATTAATTTTTTTAAATCTACTTCTAGATTTGACTTCAAATTCTGCATCAAAATGGAATATATAAAAGCATTCTAACAATCATTTTATTGAATCTAAAGTATTTAATTTGCAAATTGGCAATTGTGATTTGGCCAGAGAAAAAACTGAAATGGAAATTAGCACAGTAAAATTTATTACAGCCATATTAACTTCTGTAATTGTTTTGTACCAACAAATAGGAATTGCTGGCTGTGAGAAGGAGATCTTTAATTTGACAGCGTTAGACTGGGTTTCCATGGTCCTATCCTTTATACACACTGAACATGTGCACATTCAATCTTATGTGCATTCTAATCTTTGTTATTAGTGGATATGCATTAGTGGATATGCAGGGCATTTAATCAATAGTAAGTTTTAGTTTTAGTCAGCTTGAAAAAAAATAGACCCTAGTGGCAAGTGATAACTCAAAAGACAGACGCAGATTATGTATGCTGTACCTTAGGGGCCTATTATAGTGGCTGAGCCGGGGCCATTGGAGGATCCTATAGTACTCTGGTGGGCCAATTTGACTTTGTTATGCAACTTCATTTTTTTTAGTGCCCAATAATAGAAATATCTGTTGTCCATCAATTGTACAAAATCTGATTTACAATGAACCTGGCAAAACTAATTAACATTAGTTAAATTAAAATGATTGATTTTTACATGACTGATGTGTAAATAACAGGCACCTGTTGTCTTTGGTTCTTAATTTACCCTCTCAGTTTAAATTCACAGTAAATTTCACTTGTTTAGTTAAATTAGCTGGAAGTCATATAAAATGCCAAGATGCAATATAAACAACCTGTATAAATTTAGCAATTTTTTTGCTTATTTTATTGTTTTCTGGGAATTGATAGGGCACGTCCACACGACGAGTAAAAGTTACTTGTCAGATTTTAAAAAAACATGAAAGTTTTTTGAGGTTCTTAGTTCACACCTTTGATCAAAACTGCTTAAAAGGAATGTGTCATCAAAAAAGGACTTATTGTTTAACTCACATTTTTATGTTAAACACATTTTTTAGGAATTTTTGGTTATGTTTTTTTTAATTTTCCATAACACTTTCAATATTTTTTAATAATTCTTAAATCCTGCAGTTCTCACTTTGGCCACTAAGCCCAATAATCGTCTGAAACTTCCTGCTCTGTTTAGAGAGCTTTTCAGCAGTCTGCTTATTATCAGTAAAAGCAGGGTCAAGCTGAAATGGGACACAATTGTGTACAGATAACACAGAATCCACCAGGCACAAGAGGAGATGTCACAGCTCCCCCTCTCCCCTCCCTTCACAGTGAAAACTAAAAACAAAAACAAAAAATTGCCGACATATTCCCTTTAAGCCCACCTTCGACTTCAACGAGACCTCAATGCAGGTGGGTCCTACACTATGTTACATGAAGGTGGGCTTAAGCAGTTTTGATCAAATGTGCGAACTAAGAACCTCAAAAAACTTTCATGTTTTTTTAAAGCAGGAATGTTTTTTTTTCATGTATTTCAATATAGTGTGCTGCTGATATTGTTATGTGTATTTATATTACAGCCACGACAGCGTGCACCCATGTTTACCTTTTTAAGAGGTTTTTTGAATGTGCTGAACCAAATATTGTTTTTGACTTTCTTTGTCGTTTAGATGTGGATTGGTGTTAAAAACCATATACAAATGTTTGGGGTATACTTTACACAAGGTTTTCAGCCATAACACTTGACATCAGTAATAAATTACTACCATTTTTCGCACAAAGAATGAACATGTTCTAAGTTGTTTTTATCCAACTGCCGAAAATACATGTATGAACTACCATGTGTATTTTCTCTTGATATCAATGGAAAATATTTACTTCCAGGTTTAGATGAGTATTTCAAGTCAAATTCCACATGGATTCCAACTTTAAATACTTTTTATGAGGACATAGCTTTAGGGTACATTAACATGTGACACATCTGCCATGAATTTCCACCAGAAAAGGCACAGAAAAATCTCTGCAGGATTTTTTTATGTCTATCTGCACCCAAAATTCTATACCAGGTGGTGTGGAATTTTTGTAAATTTTACTGCAGATATCATTTCAGACTTCTGTACCCTTACTTCTATGAGAAAAGGCAAAATCCACTTTAAACTATACAGATAATTCTTCCCTGTGGATTCGTAGTGCAAATTTTGCCTTCTCCTATTGAAGTCAACGCAGAAAAATCTATGATAAAATCTGCAACAACATTTGTACCTGCTGGTGCAAGTTTTTGGATGCAGATTTATACAGGGGCGTTGCTAAAGTCCTAAAACATCTAGGGTTGGGGCCTTCTGTGTTACGTTTTGCTCAGTAGGGCTGGGTTCACACAGTATTTTTCACACCACATCGTGAACTGCGGAATATGTTTTTAGAGTCCCTAATTTTCCACAGGTTTCCCATGTATCCTGTCTATCATCTCAGCACTACAGCATACAAAAAAGTCAGCACTGACATAAGTACATTTTCAAAAAAACTCATTGATGTACAATATTGTAATACCTCTAAACAATACAGTCACCAAATAATACACTTATACATGGAGAAAATATACCACACATATTACTGTCATACTGTTACTAAAACAATAGCACAATATTAAGACCATCAATACCAATTCTACCACTCCCTAAAGGCCAAAAAATACTCCCAGACTATGACCAAATAATACTACCAGACCATAACCACATGTGAGCACCACATAGTGACACCAGTTATACACAGGCTCTGCAGACATAGAAGTAATTATAGGATAGTTACAGCCAGTGATTCACTTGTGACATCTTTTCTGATTGGAGTGGTCGTCTTCCCCTTATTTTCTTCCTTTCGGCCCAGACCTCTATGATGACTTCTCCCGGCCAGGGCTCACACACATCTTAGAATCCAAACTTTTCCAGCAGCTCCTTACATGTTTCCTGTTTCTGTACAAACTCCACATGGGGGTGATAGATCGAAGTGGGATTATAGGATGATAGTTGGGAGTTGCATTTTGAAGGGGGGGGGAGTTACAGGCAACATCTTACAGGCAAAATCTTCTAGGGAAGAAAGAGGACCAATCCCCTCTAGGTTGTGTTGCGGCTGTGGCCTGGATCTCCAGAATCATGATATGCGACCTGAACGCAGTTACCTGCACTCCCAGAAGACCAACCACAGCCATAACCTTTTGGGGTTGCAGAAAATAGAGTTTAGTACTGTCATAATTGTTAAATAAGTATATAGGCTCCCCAGTAAGTAGGTAGGCATATAGGTCAGTAGATCTATAGGTCCCTTTCTTAGGTAGGTAGGTACATAGGTCAACTTTTTAGGTAGATATGTATATAAGTGCCTCTCCTTAGTTAAGTAGCTCTATAAGGGCCCCTCCTTAGGTAGCTGTATATAAGTGTTCCTCAAGTAGCTGTATAGAAGTACCTTCCACAGGTAGCGGCATATAAGTTCCCCTCCTTAAGTAGCTGCACATAACTGCGTATCCTTAGGCAGCTGTTAATAAGTGCCTCTCCTTAGGAAGCTGTACATAAGTCCACTCCATAGATAGATGCATATAGGTGCTCCTCCTTAGGTAGCTGTAAATAAGTTCCCTCCACAGGTAGCTGTATGTAAGTTCCCACCATAGGTGTATATAAGTCCCCTCTTAGGTAGCAATATATAGGTCCCCTTTATAGATCGCTGTATATAGGTCTTCTCCATAAGAAGCTGTATATAAGTACCCTCCTTTGGTAGCTGTATTTAAGACTCCTCCATAAGTAGCTGTATAAAGGTCTCATCCTTAAGTAGCTGTATATAAGTTCCCTCCATAAGTAGCTGTATATAGGTCCTGTCCATAAATAGCTTTAGATATGCAGCGAGCCGGGGTGGTGGAAGGAGAGAGTGGGAGTGATGGTGATGAGGAGAGGGTTATAGTGGCTTGGCCTCTCCTGATAAACGCTTAGCTCTGGAATGAGGGGGCACACTGGGGAAACTGCAGAGTGGAGTGTGCAGTACCTGCAGGATGGCTTTTAGACTTGTCACGGTCACAAGGTGGGCCACGAGGGACTTCCAACAGGAACAGGTTTACTCTCTGGCCGATTCCTGTGTTCTCTCTCTTTCTGTGGGCCGACGCTGTAAAGGTTTAAGGGGGGGGGGGCTGCACCTCTGTTGTTGTAAGGTGGTCGGTTGTGTGGACCTGTAGTTCCCCCCGGGGACTACCCCCAAATACTGCTGTCGGCAAATATGGCCTGATGACGGCGCACTGTGGTGCAGTGGGACCAGACAACAGGTAGACAGGAGGGAGGCAGTAAAACAATAACTCTTTTTACTGAAGACTCAAAGGCACCTTGAACAGTCCGGAGGTGGTATACAGTTGTAAGCTGGTTGGCCTTGAATGGGGTCTACTGTGCCGGTTTTGGAGAGAGGTGGGGTGTGGAGAGATGGTCTGCCATCAGACCTGGTATGTCATATGTGTGGGACGCTGGTGGGCACTATGATCCTGTGATCCTTTTCCCCAATGGGAGCATGAGTCCTTTCCTCCCTTGTCCCTGATAGGGAGCTTTCTGCCTTGAGGATACTAGGCACGGGCCTTCAGCAACAACTTTCGGTTTCCTAGAGGTAATCCAGGGTCCAAGTAATCCTTACCCCCTGAATCTGCAGTAAAGAGATGGATACAGAAGGCCTCAGTTATCTCTTGCTACCCAATACATCAAGTCCTTTTACTTGGGCTCCTGAATCCTTTAGGATTCCCCAACTGACAGTATATGAAGTACTTGCATTTCTGATAAGATGCTCTCAGATCTCTCCTCTCTCATGTCTCTCCTCCTTCTCCTTTATCTCTTTCCCCTTCTTAAATATCAGCCAGGCTTCTCTAGAATATCAGGCCTGCTCACAGAACAGCAAGCAGCAGCTGCCCTGCACACTCTGAGCAACAGCTCAACACACCGACCTCTACTCCCTGTTACAGCTAGGTTTTTGAGTCTCGAGCCTGCTCCTCCCACTTTATAGAATTTCTAACAACTAAATTGGGAATGGAATACATGCTACAGTTCCCTGTAAAACCTGTAGGTGTCACTGCGGCGGTAGTGATTGTGTGTTTCTAAGGCTTGTTACCATTCTCTGCCTGCCAGATAAATCAATCAAACATTATATAGCTAAACTTGCATGCACATATCACATATACAATACCAGTTTTGGACAGGAGCCATCCTAAGCCCAGCCAAGGGGAATTGCGCTCTTTGGGCTATACTACATATTCCCCCTCTGAAAATTAAGCACGTCCTCGGCGGAAGAGGCTGGGGTGAGGATATAGGAAAACTGGAGGGAAACAAGCAATTATCAAAGGCACCATACCCATATAAAATAGGTGCAATAGTTTGGTTAGGCGTAGCAAATATAGTGTAAATAAATATAAACAACTTGGTAGTTATAGTGGGCTCCTGCCCAAAGGAAAAACTCTCAATTGGCACTTAGCATAGCCGTCCATATTAGGGAGTGTTCTGTAAACCATAATAAGACATGGCTGCATTAACAGTGTAAGGGTAAGTATAGGGGTTTGGGCACAGTCAGTACACCGGAGTCCAGGTAGTGTCCATAATTAGGAAGTCCATTGTAGCAAAACAGACGCTCTATGGCACCATGACCTGGTAGTGTCCGTTAGAGTTCTGGGTTGAGGTTGAACATGAAGTGGGCATCGTAGGCCAGATTTATCTATTTCAAACAGATCTGGGAATCTTGGCTACAACCCAGGCAACATAATCTTAAAAGTTACTCTTATCTCTAAGTCAGGAACTAATGCTTGAAAACATTACGTTACTATAACATTTTCTCTATCAACAATATGACATATAAGACAAATAACAATATGGCCAACAAGGCCCTAAAGAAAATTTTGGCCATTCTGCGTAGTCTGGAACTTAGATTCTGTATCTGATTGGAGGTGGTATCCCTTTAGTTGTTCTTTCTGGATCTCCTTAATGGGGGTGGGCTTTGCTCACTACTACAGTAGTAGTTATGCTTCTTCCTCTTGAGTCAGACGGTTCCCTAGGTTAGGAACTCTTGAGTCCAGTGGGCACAGTAAGAATGGGTCCCAGAAAAATGTACAATGGGGTCAAAAAGAATGTGGTTGGTATAGGAACAGGATGGCTCTGAAATTTCTTCTGCCTGTTAGACTAGGTTCTCATATCTTGAAACTCTGCTGGAAATTCTTCATTTAGGCAAAAGTATTCAACAAATGTGGTGCCACGGTTTGAGGTTCTCTCTCTTCGCTTCGCAATCTTTTAGACTCACCCGTCTGGATATTGGTTACAGCCACAATTGTGTGGGTTCAGCTCCATTGTTGGATCGAGTTTACTTGTTCGATGCTGTGTCTTTAGCAAACTCTATCTCTATTTGCAATTGCTTTCCAACCCCCCTCGAGCATGTAGTTGCAATATGCTTCTTGCTTGCGTCTAGCTTCTTCCATCTTAATGGCAACAATCCATCCTTAGTTCTTCCAGCCGTCTTTGGTGGTCTTTATTTACCAGTGTGAATTTATGGTAAAGGGTTGAATGAATATGGTTATCGTACTCCCAAGGGCCAAGTCTGATGGTACTGTCTTGAATCCAAAACATTAGGAAGTAGGAGTATAGCCAGCCTAGAACAATGGACAGTGGTTATTGTAGGTGTACACAATTCAGGTAGCAGTGATTTTGGCCAATCGCTTTTGAGAGATCGAGGCTGTTCTCAACATGCTGATGAGGGGATATGGTTTGATCTTCTCTACCCTGTGGGGATTGGTAGCTGGTAGTTCTCAACTTCTTGCAGTTGTGCTGTGTACATAGTTGATGGATTAACTGTGACTCAAAGGCAGCTCCTCGATCGCTAGGAATGTAATCAGGACAAGCCGTCTATGTTTAGGATGAAATTCTTCCAAAGGCTTTTCAGGCAGCTTGTCTATGAGCAGTCAAATCCTTTACTGGTACTGCTTACAGCAAACTTTGTATAGTGGTCAACTATGGTTAAAGCGTAGGTTATAGCCAGACCTACTTGACTCCAATTTACATGGTCCATTCGGCACACAATTTGAACAGAGGACGCTGAGTCTTGACTTAGGATGCAACGGAGCTCTTTGATCACGTCTTTTTATCCTCTTTGGTCATTCGTGCAGGAAGGGCTTTACCTACACCATTTCTCAATGTTCCTGGCGGCTATCCAATCCAGCATAGAACACCTCCTACGATTGGTTTGGGCCTTCGGTCTTCTGTACCCCGAATTGTCCAGATTTGTTGTTGGTCGCCACAAGTATGATGTGGGCATCCCTACGAGGGATCAGCAAACTGATGAAAAGTCGGCCGTCCGCCCGATGTTGGCTCAAGAGTATTCCTGCTGTAGTAGACCTCGTAGATAAACAGGCGTTTCATCTGTCTCCAAAGACGTAGCAGCTCAGGATCTGATTGTCTTGACGTAACCTGCGTGGTTATCGGTTCTATACTTTGCAGGTAATCCTGGATCTCTCCTAACACTCTACTACTCCTCATTGGAGGATACTTCCAGGACGCTCGTTTTCAGGATGCTGGTGGTGAGTTGATACTGTGGAATCCCGATCCTGTTCCTTAAGAACTGTTAGTTGTTTTCTGGTGAGCAAATCGGGTGTAGAAAGCAGGCATATTTCACTTACTCCATTATCTGCCACTGTGCTGGGTGGTTCTACACTGTTGGTAGGCTGGGATAAGGCCATCAGCATTGATGTTGACCTTGCCTGAGCGATATTCAATGTAAATTAGATAAAGTTTAAAAGCTTGTTGCCGTCATTTGTTCCAATGCTCCAAAGTTTTGGCCATGTTGAGATGTGGTTAGCGGTTTTATTGTACCAACGGGAACACGGTTGAAAAGGCAGTCACTGCTAATCTAATCTTGAACTTTTCCGTTCATGCCATACGAGTGCTATGAAAAACTACCATTTTATAAAGAACTGTAATTCTGGTCATTTTCTCGGAACCTCGCAGACCTCTATTGCGTAGGCCGATGATCTCTTTCTTTACCATCTTGTACCTGAGACAAGGACTGCTCCTGAGGCCTAGGTAACTGGCGTCAGTGTACAACCAAAATCGGTATTTGAGTAGTCAGGTATAACCCTGGATAGGGGCTGGGTAAATAGCAGTCTCTTTGAGGGTTGGAAGCAGTCTCCTGGCCGGTCTGCCAGATTGATTGGTTAGTTTCTTCTTACGAATCTCAGGTGGATGTCCTCCTTAGAAGTTCTTGCAGAGGTTCTGAAATCTGAGCAAACTGAGGGATGAGATCGCATGTAGTACCCAGCGGAATCCGAGAAAAACTCCTAACTTCCTTAACTGTGGTTGGTTGTAGGCCAAGCCTTGAACTGCACGACGATCTTTTCGGGTCAGGCTTACTCCTTCCGCGATCACAATGTGGCCCAGGTACTTTACCTGTGTTTGAGGAAGGTGCAACTTCTGATGGCTTGATCTTCAGGCCCGTGCTGAACTTCAAGGACTTGAAAGACCTCTGCCAGATGTGTGCATGTTATTCGTACAGTCTTGGAATAGACACTATCCAATCATCCTATCTAAAGCAGTACACTCTCGAAGTTCTTATGTCCTAGAAACATCCGCTTCCATCAGCCATTTGGAAAGTAGCTGGGGGCATTACATAACCCAAACGGGCATGCCTGGTAAATCTCGAACAACCCATTGCGTGGCGGGGTAATGGCTGTCTTCTCCTGATCCTCTTTTGCCACTGGTACCTGCCAAGTATCCAATGGTACAGGTCCAGGGTAGTGAAGTAAACTGCTTTTCCAAGAGCAGCGTCACAGTGAGGGACTCTAGATGCGGGGCTACGTGGGTAGGCATTCCTTGTGGCGGTCAACGCGTTAGTTTGCGGGTATCCACCGGCAGATACGGTTGTCACATCCTTCTTCCTCACTAACTAGACGAGGTGCCGCCCAAGGGATATGCTCTACTATCGGACTTCATTTGAATCTTTCAATGTCCTGCAAAGCTTATTGACTGGACTGGTGAATGGCAAAGTGGTAGAGGTCTATGCCGACTCCTTTGATCGGGGGGTGATCTACCTGTCTGAATGGTAATGCCTTGCAGAAGGTGGTTTTGCCAACAGTTCAAGCGGGCTGTTGGCCCTGCACATGATAGCTTTTTGATTATGGCTGAGCGTTGGGATTGCCACAAGGTGTTCTGGGAAGACTGCACGGAGATGTGCTCACAATATCAAGGTGAGTAACACCAGGGACTCATGGGTCATGCCCTGCTCAGAGGGTTTATCACAATAATCTCGTGCAGGGAGTAGGCACAGCAGGTAATGCATCCTACATTGTACGATGTCCTTCGAAGGTGAACCTGTGATAGCTTCGCCAACAGAGTATTAGAATTTTGGCCGACCGCCCGAGTGGCCCCGACACCAAACCAGATAAACACCACCCGGACGTTCACCAGACACGAAAGTGGAGTGGCCTGGAATCGTCATCCAAAAATTAACTAGCGAACTGGCACACTCGACCCTGTGTGGTGACCATGTGACTAGGCTCCTGGAAGCCGTCACTAGTGACTTAGTGAGCCGTGTTGGCTTGGGGGTTGCCTTATCTGAGGAGTTGATATGTCCTTCTCGCCAAATGAAGCATAGTCTCCTGAATTTAGGTTGCTAGAAGTACAGGTTTGGAATAGGATATACGTACTTTTGCAGATTTCTCTAGATCCACTGATTGGAAACTTCTCGTTCGAGCACTTGATGTTCTTGGATGGCGCCACGGAATCCCTTTGGGTGGGGTGCGTGAAGCTGTGGATAGAGGTGCATGCACTACAACCTCGCCGAACTCTAACCAAAACATTCCTATAACATTCCATCCCTAAAAACAAAAGAGTGGAAAAATCATGATCCTCTACTGAAAGTTACAATATAACACCTTGCCTGGGCAACATAAGTTTATTAACCTGCAATAGTAGGCTCCCCCAGTAGCCATTGATGGGGGCTGACCCTGTCGGTGTACAGACTGCCTATTTACATTATGCACAGGGGTCTCTAGGGGCGTATGAATTTTTTCAATATTGGACACCTGTAAGGTTCCTTAAGCATTTTTCTGAAAGGTTAGGACTTGAGAGAACAAAGTGTCTATATGGGACTCAAAGGGGGTTACTCCATTTAAGGTAGGACAGTTATGATCGGGCTGCGGACGAGATGTTTACTAGGGAATACTGAGCGATCTTTTCTCGTGATGGACCCATGTTATGAGGTTTAAAGTTGGGGGGGGAAGCGCCAGAGGACGGTAGGGGGGAGGTAGGGTTACTGATGCTTGTGTGATAAGCAGCTGGTGCAGACAAGTGTCTCCATACTTGTGGCCAAATAACGACCAAGGGCGGCGGGGAGAGAGAGAGAGGATAGGAGGAGTATGAGAGTGGAGGAGATGAGTGTGTGGATGGATTAGGACGACTTGCTTTCTGGTGCTGTCCTTGCAGGTGGACCCCTTGTAGCAGGGTCGGTGGTGCATCTGGGAACACTCTGGGCAGGATTCTCAGGACATTGGACTGCTGTGGCCCGGGTAGCGAGGTCATTAGACGTAATGCAGAGAGTCTCACAGGTCTTGGCCAAGGAAAACTTCATTGCTCCTGCAAACGGAGAAAACAGCACCTGGTGAAGGAGTTGTGCAGCCTGGATCGGGTGGAGCACCTTGTGAAGGAAGCAAGAGACAGGAATGGCAGGGCATTATGGAAGCAAGCTGGACTGCCTGACAGAGTTGGCGGCCCCCCTCTCTGGAGTCGTCCTCTCTCTAACAATCAAACAGCCTTCCTTCTGTATTCTTGGAAAGAAGCAGTGGGGTGCTGCTTCTTGCAAGCATTCTCGTTGACCTTGGGTGTTTTCAGAGTAGGCTCCCTCTATTGAAAAGCTCCAAACAAAGGTGTGTCTGCATGAGCCTCCCCAGAGGGTTCCGCTTGGATAATGGCTCCCATGGCTTCTGGGAGAGAATATGCATAGTCTCTGAGTGATTATACAGTTTATGTCGCTCTCAAAGACATCTTCTGTAAATCCGACAATGAACGCGCCTTCAAACTCGGACTGCTAATTTAGCGGAATATGTCCATTTTACTGTTCCTCATCTCTGTAGCGAGACCTTGACTTGATCTCTCTAAGAGCAGGCCCCTCTAAATTGTCCATCAACATTTCTACGCTTGCTGTTCTAGGGATATAAAGGATACAATCCTGAATGTGGCCATAATGCTGTTATCTGAAGCCTCTAAGGAGTATTGGGTCTCCGCCGGGTAAAAGGGGCAGCAGGGGAGCACCATGTAGAGTAGGATAGAGTCGAGAGGCATTGGGCCTGCAAGTTGGTAGTGGCCCGGGTAACTCAGGGGAGTCGACTTTCACTTGAAGAACTTGACATGCCTCACTTTTCATGCTTATGCAGCTACACAGTACTGTCTGTTTAAGATGAGCGCACACGTGTGGAACGTTATGATGCAGGCTCTCCGCACTCACAGAACAACGATCACTTGACACAGCGGAGCCAGGAACGGTGAGAAACTCACTGGTGTCGCGATATAAGTAGCAGGGAGCCTAAGATGGAGGCCTTCCTTGTTTACGGGGCGTCTGGGTGGAACTACCAAGCAGGGCTACAGCACTGTCACTTCTGGGTTTGAGTTTACGATGTATGGCAGAGGTGACGCAGGCAAAACAATTCACGGTGCTTTAACTCCTTTCAGAGACGGGAACAAAGTTCCTCACAGTGCGCCAGAGTAGAGAACAGCTATAGAGGCTTTCAGGCAAGTAATTAAAAACACTCAAAGTCTATGGAGATGCAGGGTTCCCCCTCTTTTGTGATTAGCACACACTATGAGGGTGGCTGTCTCACAGCTGAAGTGTCGGTAATTTGTGATAGGCACACAGTCTTATCCTGTTGTGATGCCACGAAAATAAATCCCTTAATGCAGCGAAGCCGGGGTGTGGAAGGAGAGAGTGGGAGGGATGGCGGATGAGTGAGAAGGTTATATGGCTTGGCACCTCTCCTGTATAGCGATTTAGAAATAAAACTCTGGAATGAGGGACACACTGAGAGATGCGAGTGGGAGTGTGCTGTACCTGCAGGATGGCTTTAGACTTGTCACGGGTCACACGTTGGGCACGAGGGTTTCCACAGGGAAGGAACAGGTTACTCTTCTGGCGCTTCCCGGTGTTTCTCTATCTCTTCTTGTGGGCGATGTAAAGGTTTAAGGGGGGCTGGGGGTTGCACCTGTGTGTAGATTGGTCGGTGGTGTGGACTGTAGTCCCCCCCCCCCGGGGCAACCCCAAATACTGCTGTCCGGCAATATGGCCATTGATGACGGAGTGGTGCAGTGGGACCAGACAAACAGGTAGACAAGGAGGGAGGCAGTATAATAATAACTCTTTTTCTGAAGAAACTCAAAGGCACTTGAACAGTCCGGTGGCTTTACAGTTGTTAAAGCTGGTTGGCTTGAATGGGTTACTTGCGTTTTGGAGAGAGGTAGTGTGTGGAGAGATGGTCTGCCTCAGGACCCTGGTCGTCATACGTTGTGGGCACGCTGGTGCGGCACTATGTTCCTGTGATACTTTTCCCCAATGGAGCATGATGTCCTTTCCCCTCACTGTATGGATAGGGAGATTTACTGCCTTTGAGGATACTAGGCCCGGGCTTCAGCCACAACTTTGGTTTCGCTACGAGGTAATCCAGGGGTCCAAGTAAATCTCAACCCCCTGAATCGCACGTAAGTGATGGTACAGAGGCACTCTCCTCAGTTATCTCTGATACCCAATACACTAAAAGTCCTTCTACTTGGGCTCTGATTCCTTAGGCAATTCCCCACTGAGATTAATGAAGTACTTTGTAGTTTCTGTAGATGCTCCTTCAGATCTCTCTCTTCATGTCTATCTCCTTCTCCTTTATCTCTTTCCCTTCTTAAATATAAGCCAGGCTTCTCTAGAAATACTCAGCATGATCCACAGAACAGCAAGCCAGCAGCTGCCCTGCACAATCTGGCTACAGCCTCAACAACCGACCTCTACTCCCCTGTTACAACTAGGTTTTTGAGTCTCGAATCCAGCTGCTCTATCCTCCCACTTTCTAGCATTTCTATAGAATAAACGGGCAAAGGAATACACTGCAATACAGTTCCCTGTAAAACTGTAGTGTCACTTGCGGCATAGTGTTGTTGTGTTTCTAACGCTTGTAAAAACATCTCATGCCTGCCAGATAAATACAATCAAAAATTATATAGTAATTGCGATGGACATATCACATATACAATACCAGTTGTGGAACAGGTGCCATCCTAAGCCCAGCCACAGGAATTGCGCTCTGGTAAACTACATATAGGTCCCTTCCATAAGTAGCTGTATATAAGTTCCCACCTTAGGTAGCTGTATATAGGTGCCGTCCACAAGCCCCGGATAAAATGGCCTAGCGACGCCCCTTGATTTATAGCAAATTCACTGCAGAATTTAGGCTACAGATTTTCTGCATAATATTTCAGAGGATCTGTCCCAAGTGAGCACATCCTACATTTTGCATAGCTCTGCTATGTCCAGATTTTTAGATTTGGTTTCTTGATTAATTCAATTTTATTTAATTTTTTCAAGGATGCAAACCACATTATTGTTGCTTCTTTTATTTTATAGTATAGCAATAATCTAAACACTGTGGTGGGCACAATATAAAAATCTTTCAGAAGCGGAACTTCAGTCAACCGTGGAAATCATTATCTTATTAGTAAAGAGAGAAAGCCTTATATTTTATGCCTTCTTGAGCACACACTTTGGTTTTATTCGTAGAAATCCTTATAAATTCCAGCTTTTCAGACTCCTATACTTATATTCCCTGTACTGTCAAATTTTAGCAATCTGGAAAAATGTATCATGCATTCTTGTGAAAATATGATGGCAGTGTTCTCTGGTGGCCATGAAATGATGAGCCTGGACTCCTTAATAATCTGGATTGAGTATTTAGCTTTGACTAAAAAAATATACTTAATTATGAGTGTGTGTCAATAATTATACTGGACATCACATTTTTTTTTAAACTTTTGCTTCCTTCAAAATTTGAGGTGATTATGATAAACCCATTGAAGCTAAGTGGAAATACAATTTCTGATAGTCTGTATCACTTAAAAAATTTGAGAAACACGAGATTAAGTTTTACTGCTTTTGAAGCATTTAAATGCTACCCGCAGCATTAGTTCTGCTGAAACAAAAGTGTTTTGCTGCTGATTTTTGTCCTGTGCATCTCGTATTAGTGTTCAGCAATAGTCAGCTAGCATTGAAAGATTCCAGTAGCCTTGACAACACTTTTCCAAATTTGCAATATCTTGGTGAAACCATTCGCCATGTTTGTCACTGCACCAAGATTTATATGTGAATGCAGATAATGTATTTTCAATGACATGCTGAACTTCATCGCTTTGTAAGCTTCAAGAAGGTTGTCAGTCAATTTGATGTAGTTTGGTTCTAGATAGTTACATAATTACATAGTTTTTAAGGAAAAAAAAAGACAAATGTCCATTCAGTTTATTTTATTGTTGCCAAGAAAATTCTTGCAAACATCTTTTAATGATTTTCAAGTAATTTTTTATGGCCCTACCAGCACCTCTTCAAAGTGCTTGTCATTCATGATGTGTCGAATTTGTGGACTAACAAAAATGCTTTCCTTCATCTTGGCATCGGTTATTCTTGGGAACATCTGTCTCAAACAATAAAAACCTTTTTCTTCCTTGTTCATTACTGTGATGGTAACATTTATAGTTTGAAACACTCAGGTCTTTGGAATGTTAATAGACATGCCCTCCCTCCTCCAATAATTGGAAACATATGGCCTGGAGGTATAGCCCTATTGAATCAACAAGGTTTCTTTGTTTCAATAAGACCCAGTAAGAGGTGGGGCCATATTTAAATGTAAACTTTAAACCAACGTATAGGAAATTAGATAGTTTTTTTAAGTAAAGACTGATTGGCACATGTATTCTTGCAGAAGGAGGAACGTTATAAAAAGTTAGGAAATACTGGGATTGGGGGGCAGACATCCTGTATATGCAATGTAATATGCTGTGTGTGTCTCCAATGCTTGCATTGAATAAATCCTGGATATTTGTCCCTTCAACTGATTTGTTTAATTTGAAAACCCGATCACCATCTGAAAAGCTTTATTAAGCTATGACAAAATGGTGCCCAACGTGGGGCAGGCAACAGATTTGGTCATCCGGACAAGGCAAGGGGCAATCAATACTTAAAAAGTAGAATAAGCAGCTGCACATCAAATCAA
>JAODAL010050852.1:0-27097 GCA_025379985.1 Phyllomedusa bahiana | reverse complement strand
CCAAAAGTGGTGGGTACACGAGTTGAATGGGCTGCTTCATGTTGGACGGATGCTGGTGATGCTGATGACGACATTTGTGGCCGTGACTGGGAGGACAGGAGGTAAGACTGCTGGATGCAGGTTGCATTAACCACTGAAGGACAGATTGGCGACGCTGTTCGTTACTGAGATTCACAGGGCCCTGACCCAGCGTGACAGGCCTGACGGTCCTGCAACTGACGATCCGCTGGCATGCATGTTGTCGCCAGCTCTGGAATGAGCACCTTCTCTCGTCCCTCTCCCTCCATTTTCCTATCCCACTCTTTGCTCGCTTACCACCTGAATTTCGCTCCATGTTCAGAAATATAAAATTTGAAAAGGGTATGGAGAGTTTTGGAAAGTCTCTTATTAAAAGACGGCAAATCACAGCTATTCTCAAATCCCCAAATCAAAAAAAAATTTGCTGGATTAAAAATATAACTCCCAAAGTAGATCTATCAACAAAGCTGCCTGCGCCAAAGTGAAAAAACTGTATCTGAAATGTATTTGGATAATAAAAGGTATTTTTGGCACCTATCAATTCACCTGTGGGGGACAAATCAAAATTGCTGTATTAAAATTTTTAACTGCAAAAGTAGATCTATCAACAAAGCGGGCCTGCGCCAAGTGAAAAAATCATGATCTGAAATGTATTCGGATAATAAAAGGTATTTTTGGAAACCTATCAATTCACCTGTGGTGACTACAAAATTGCTGGATTCAATTTTAACTGCCAAGTAGATCTATCAACAAAGCTGGCCTCGCCAAAGGGTCAAAAACACGTATCTGAATGTATTCCCCCCCCCCCCCCCGTGACGTTACAGGGTAGTGCTCCTTTAAATTCACTACCTAATATATAAAATCTTCCATTTTAAATCAAATAAATTGTAAGGATTACAGCAATAGTAAGGTTTCTCTGTGAAGAAATATAAAAATTTCGCTGAGCTGTTTGGACACAAGCAGAAGCGCACCCTTCGCTCTGAACGCTGAGAGACATGTGGCTGAACAGGAAATGCTGTTCTATGTAAAACGGGTCATGTGATTTTCCAGCCAATCGAAACATACACATCCCAGTCATGACGTCGCACACACATCTCACCTGCTCTATTCTGTAAGCTGATTTGCTGTCCGCCAAAATGACAGGAAGTGCCGAAAATGGCGCGATCTTAATAGATGATGCACAGATTTTAACCTAAATTATCGCATGTCTAAAAAATCCGATGACCATAAAAACTGTGCCGATTTCAACTTTGTCGATAATAATTGCTCAACACTAGTTGATACCTTAATCTTGTCATGGGGGTTAGCCCTGTATAAATCCTCGTAGTATGTCATGAACGCCCTCTCTATGTCTATTGAATCTTTAAGCAAACGGCCTGTGCGGGGGCATTTTATTGTTGTAATTGGGCGTTGAGATTTCCATGCGCGAGTCATTTTAGACAGGATTGCACTCTGCCTCCCTCCCCATCTGTAAAACTTGTTTTGCGTAGCTCTGACGTGCCACACCGCCTGGCCCTGCAGGAATGCCTCGAGTAATTCTTTCGCTTCCCTAAATTTCTCCTTTGTTTGTGGGGTGGCGGCGGTCATATGCTCCGTCTGAGCCGCTTTCAGCCGTTCCTGCAGGATTTTGAATTTGTCATTAGCTGCTTTCCGTTTAGTGCTAACATAGTTAATTATGTTGCCTCTGAGGACAGCCTTGGCCGTCAGCCATAGCAATGGGGAATCACTTTCATGAATTCTATTATCACTAAAATATTGTTGCCAATGGACACGCAGGAAATCCCGAAACTCCTCTGATTCATATAGATAGCTAGGGAATTTCCATGTTCTGGTGGTTCTCGTAAAATCCGGCCGGTTTAGTTTAATGGCTATAGGTCCGTGGTCTGAGATTGTTATCGGATAGATATCCGAGTCCACCACCTCCAAACACAAGGAGGTCGTGACCAACGCCAAATCGATACGTGAAAAGGTATCATGCGCTGCCGAATAAAACGTGTAGGATCTATCAGTCGGGTTAGCATCTCTCCAGTGGTCGAAGACCTCCAGCGTGTCCATCAGCAACCGTATAGACGGGTGTATTGTATCTTGTTCCCGAGAATGGCCTGATCTGTCCCATCTGGGGTTAGGTGCGAGGTTAAAATCACCTAGGATTATTAAGTTTGTGCGGTCCCTCTGGAGCAGAAACCCCACCACCTCTGCAAAAAATTGGTCATTCGGCTGGTTTGGGGCATTTAAGTTAAATATGGTGTACATCCTATGCGCTATCATCACCCTGAGGGAAACAAACCGGCCTTCGACATCGACATGTTGATCCACCACCTCTTGTATGAGACCTTTTTTAAAGTATATTGCCACACCTCTTGATTTTGATTTATAAGTGGCTACCACCGGAGGATCTAACCATGGTGCCCGTATTGGGGTGTAGCTGTCTGTCTTCCAGTGAGTCTCTTGGAGGCACATCACATCCGCCTTCAGTTTCTTCAACTGGAAGAGGACCTTCTTACGTTTCTCTGGCGAATTAAGTCCTGCGACATTCCATGAAATTATATTTAAACCTGAATGGGAGCTCCCTTCCTCTTTTGACCCTATGTTAGGACTCATCCTGTGTCACGAAAAGGGGGTATATTAGAAAAGAAATGAGCCAAGAAGCGATGGGCCTCAGTGTCCCAGCGAGCACCCAGACCCACCCAGCATATCCGGGGGGGGAGGCCACCAACGGCCCAGGGGAGGGGAGAATCCGGACAGCACGCACCCACATGAAACCCTAAATACAAACCTGTACAACATATAACTCGTAACAGCATGACAATTAAAGTTGTCATTATGACAAAGTAATGAATTCCTAGCAACCTCTAGTTAACATAAGGTACATCAGTAGTATTGAACTTTTTACTCTCCTGAGTTTGGACCTTTATAGTGATTGGTGGAACTCAGCAAGTTAGTATAACGCCCGAAAAATAAACCGTATCATCATTTCCTAGTCCACCCCAGGTAAGAAATGTCTGGCCGCTTCCTCCGGTGTCTCATACGTGACCAGTTGGCCATTTTCATGCACTCTAAGTTTTGCAGGGTAGGCCAGCTGGAAGCGAACATTGTTGTCGTGCAGATGTCGACAAACCTCATGAAACGCCTTCCTCTTAAGAGACACTTGCGTGGAGAAATCCTGAAAAATCAGGATCTTTTCTCCCTGGACCCGCACTTCCCGTTTTTGTCTATAAGCTTGGAGGAATTGCTCTTTAATAGCCCAATTTTGGAATCGTGCTATAATAGGTCTGGGTCGTCCCCTCTGCTCTCTACGCTGTCCCAATCTGTGAACCCTCTCCATCAGAAGGGGATCCGGAGGAAGGTCCAGTTCTAGGGCCGTCGCCAGGTCCCTAACTAGATACAGCGCTAGCTGGTCTGGGAGGACCTGTTCAGGCACTCCTATGAATCTCAGATTATTGCGCCTTTCCCTATTTTCCAAGTCATCCAGCTTCGCCTGCAGGGCTTCGATGGATGACTGGTTAGAGGAGGCGGTACCCTCCACCCTAGTAACATCCTCCTCTATCGACACAACTCTGGACTCCAAGTCTACTATTTTTTGTGAGTTGGCTGTGATCTGGGAGAGGGCCGCGTTAATTGAGGCCTGTATTAGGTCAATTCTTCTGTCTAGGGCTGGCAGAATTAGACTTGAAACCTCCTGCGCCAAGGAGAGCGCCGGTGTCTGGGCGTCCTCAGCGTCTTGAAATGGGACTTGTGAGCTGCTGGCTATTTGGTCTGCGCCATTTGCGTGGCTGCCTGGTTGTGACGCAGCCATCCTAGATGGTTTTAAGTTACCAGATGTGGTATTTCGTGCCCGCTGCGGCTGCTGCGCTCTGGTTTGGGGCAAGTCGGTGCGTGGGGGCGTACCTTGCGCTGAGGACCTTGTAATTCTGTTTGGAGTGTTCTTGTATACGAATTTGTCCATACTCCCCCGAAACTTTCGGAGGAGCGGACTTTGTGACAATTGCCCTGATATGAGTGACCTTGAGTGGGCGACTATGGTGGTACGATCACCTACTATTAGGTTTTAGTACTAATCAAAAGCTATTGAGAAAACAGAGGAAACGTTAAGTCTCTATATCAAAGCTTACATATCAACTAAATAAGAGGGGGAGAGATGGATCAGGTTGCTATGGAATCTTGGACCCTACTTTCACATCTCGAATACAGGCAAGTTATCAAATGTCAAACCCACGTGTGGCAACACAATAGTTTCTTGTTTGTCTATTTTGAAAACCCCTGTATTTTAGCTTAGAGTTGCAGGTAATACAACAGTGACCTCTAGCGGTGAGAAATAATTTTGCACCCCTAAATCTTGTAAAGCTGTTTAACTTATCACTGTGTAAGAACGGCTAGGTGGTTTTAACTCCGCGTGAGCTGATGGAACACAACCACCAGCTCCCGGGCTACCTTAAGACCTCTCTCCTTTCCGGCAACACCAGGAGGCCTTTAAGTGTGTACCCTCGAGTTCAACAAGTATCGCACTTCACCTTCTCCAGTAGAGTGACAGTTACTATGAAGACCCAAAAGTTCCAGCTGGTTTTAACCCGCTAACCGCCACTGGTACGTGGTGGCGTAATGGATTACTATGAAGTCCCAGAAGTCCGGATATCAGCTTCTATGTCGACCCGATGAAAAAGGGGATCTCGCGAGCAGCAGACTCCAAAGTCCCGCAAGGAGCAGATAGGGTCAGCCTCCCCTCTTATCTAGGCACAGTATGCTCAAGTCCTGCTTTGCTCAAGGAGGTTCGGCAGTAAGAGTTATTACCTGTGGCAGAGCTCCTCTTATCCTCCAAGTGCACAGGCTCTCTGCCGCCGGAGGCTCTAGGGGCAGCCCAAAGTCCCTGGCTCTCACCGTAGGAAAGTCGGACCGCTGCAACACTATGGTGTACTGACTGGAGGTGCAGCAATGGCAGCGCCGTGAGGGTCAACTGCGACCAGGCGGTTATTCTCCCCGGTCCCTGAGCGTCTGGATACAAGGCTGTGCTCAGAGGAAGTCTCCCGGTGTGTCCCCTGGGGTGCCCAGCGACAGTCCTCCCCAGCTATAACTCACCGCACCGGAGGTGATGGGTCCGGAGTTCAGGTGCCGGCTCACTGGTGTCCAGCTTGTCGACCGGAGCTTGCCGGATGATGTGTGGCGCGCCCCTCTCGGTGTGCGGTTGGCTGCCTTCCGTCCTCTCTCGTCTGTTCCCTCTAATTGCCGCCGGCAGGCGCGCCAAGGTCGAGTCGTCTGCCGTCACCCGCGTCGGCACCTGTACAGCTGCGATGTGTTGTTCGCGGGTAATGTAGCTCAGCTGCGGTCCGTCTGCCTCTGCTCGCAGCCAGCGGACCTGTAGCAGGCGGGGGCCGCAGTGCGTCAGGCCCCGTCTTTCGCTCGGGTTGCGTCTGTCACCTGCAGGGGTTCCCGCGGGATCCTCCAACCTCTGCGGCACTTAAGTCCGGGCTCACAGTCCGTGGGCGCTCGTCGCCTCCTCTGCTGCTGCTCTGTCTGGAGCGCCGATCCAAGATGGCGCCCATTAGACTTCTCCTGGCGGGAAAGTTCGCGGGCTTTTCCTCGCCGCTAGCACCTTGGCCGGACCCTGCTGCGAGGTAAGAAGTCTCTCACCCTCTTGATCACTCGGCCTGTTTTCGCGGAACCTGTAGTTCACCGGGTCTGTTGTTTCACGCGTGTTGCAGCCTGGGGAGAGGCCTATGGTCTCAGCAGTCGCTACTGCTCTGGGACCCCAGGGATCCGAAATTTCTTGCTCCTACACTCAGCAGCTCTTTAGGAGCCCAGAGATCGCTTCAGATGGTTTGGGGAAGCAGGATGGCTGAGATAAAGCCGACTTTAGGGAGAGTCGGACAGGAGCGGCTTTAAGATGCGGCCGTGTTGAACGCCCCACCCCCGGAAGTCCCTGAAATCATTTTTAAGGACACTCCACCTACATCTGACTTTATTGGTGCCATTGTGCACCATGACAGCTGCATTCTCACCAGCCCCACCCAGCAATCTATCAACCCAGTCCGCGATATGTTGAACTCGGGCCCCAGGTAAACAACATACTGTTCAAAGGTCCTAGTCTTAGTGACAGATTGCCCGGTATGTTCCCCTAATAATGTCCCCATTATTGAGTCCCCAACTACCAGCACCTGTCTAGCCTGCCCTGCACTCCAATTTCCCATTTTACTGGAGCAGACGGGGGTGTTGTCTTGCTGCAGCAATGCTATTTCTGAGCCGACATCCCCCTCATTAGCCAATATTGCAAATTTGTTGGAGTATGCCAGTTCAGGACTAGCCTCCCTGACACCTTTCCCTCTACCCTTCTTTCTAACTGTTACCCAGCTAGCTGCCTCATGGCCCTGCACCTCCATGCTGCCACCCTCCCCAGCATCTACACCTGCGAGTGACTGCTCAGTGGGAAGCCAACTCGCTTCCAAGTTGGCAATGGATCTCAGTGTTGCCACTTGCTCATTTAGATCCAGGATACGGGCTTCTAAATGTGCAGTGTGCACACATCTTGCACAGCAGTATGCCCCCTCAATCTGCTGGTCAAGGATGGCAGACATTGCACAGGATGTACACTGGACAGCATTGTCAAACATGGAACTCAAGGGGATGTTACAAAAAGAGATACACTGAGACAGTTATAAAAATCAGTACAATGCTGTCCCCTGTAAACTCCCCAAATCTAAAGTCTCTCAATATTAAGTCCCCACACACTTAGAAAGAAGACACACTCACAGACTCGTTCATTTGCTCTAATGCTTAGCTTTAAACCTTTTTCCCAATGCTGTTTTGCAGTGTTATTGCAAACCTCTTTCAGGAAACCAAAGAAATTAGAGTTAGGCATACTATGTTGAATATTAATTCTACCCTCATATTCATCTAAAGTTGACACCTTCCCTCCCTCTCTATCTAGTTCCTGTAATGTTTTCAAAGCCAATTGTTCATGGAAATATAGATCTACAAATTCATTATCTTTTTCTATGCTACCTATACTGGGTTCTCTATTGTACATCTTTACATCTGTACTATAGAAATGTTTTTTAACTGCAAGTAGCCTTGAAAATTTATTGATATCCAATACAGTGGAAAACAAATCAAAGTCATATGTGGGAGCGAAATTTAGTCCTTGTTGTAATACATCCAACTGAGGTTCGGTGAGTACTGTAGGTGTCAATATTTGTACATCCCTTGTTATTTTTTGTAAGTCCATTTCTTTTGATTGTAAGTTCCTATATTTTTTCTTGTCGTTACCTTTTCCTCTTCCCCTCCTGCACCTCCTCGTTTTTTTGCTGTGTTTGTATATGATTTTCAATCCCAGTGGTATCCCTTTCAGAGTCTGTGTTACCGCTATCTGTGCTATCTAGATCAGTGAAGCTTACTGATCTTTTTTCTCTCCTTTGCCATCTTTTCTTTAATATTGATCTTGGGGTGCTAGATTGCCTTTCTTTTTACCACGTGTATACTCTATCATTTGTGATGATTGTACCCCATCTTCCAAACAACTCACTCAACCAGATAGAAAATGGGTCATTTATTCCAGTATTCTCAGCTAGTTAGTAAGTGATATCATTTTCTTCAGAACTCTATTTTTGAGGCTATATTATTAGGTATATATGTGCAACATATTGCATTTATCATGTTGCAAAAGCACCCCTTTTTCAGTTAAAAACATGTCTAATGCCATTTTATTTTGGAAAATCATGGATGAAATGGGACCGAGTTGATCAACAATTTCCCTGATCGCATCCCTAGTGTAGTTATAAAAGCTCTGTTCATTATGTGTACCACAGTTTATTCAAGCAACATTTTTATTTATGGTGACTTGGGAAAAATTACTCAAACCCTGCTGCTATCTCATTACGGATTCTAAATTCATCTGGGACTCCTCTTGGTACTCCAATGGCATTAATATCAACATGTAAAATAAATAAATCATAACTTTCATATTGTCCATGAAAGTAATTAGTTGGTCCTTTCAAAAAGTTTTTCCAAACAAAAGGAAAGTCTGTTTGGCAAATCAAAACCATTCAGGTAAGTTGGTTCAGGTAAGTTAGTCCATGTTGCAGTTCCTTACACTGTGAGTTGATGGGAATGTGGGTTCAGGAAACAAATGAGAAATGTGATGGGGCAATGATCTCAATGTTCTCTTTACTCTGGAGGGGAGGGTTAAACCATGACTTAATGAGAAAGTATTTTTCAAAGCAAGGACAATCTTCAAAAGCAAATTTTCATCTTCTTTTTAAAGTTTTTGCTAAAGGAAGATGGGCTGACAGCCTCCAATACGGGTAATATTGTTTTGTTCCAAGGTGTGCAATCCCAAGCATACAGTCCATAATAAGTTTGCTCCAGGCTATTTTTGTTTTTCTTCTCCAATATCAGTATCAGGAGTGGTGACTTTGGATTCACATGTTGAATGCCCTGGAAAGATGACTTTCGTACTTTTTGGATCCAATTTGGCTTTCCTTGCAACTTTACAGAGGTGTGTGCTCAAGAGTCTTTGGTAAGGCCCATCAAACCGTGGTTCCAGTGACCACCCAGTCTCCCGGCTCCAAGTTGTGAGTGAGTTTAGATCACCTTATGGGTGTTATTTGTAAAAGAACTGCCATTTTTTTGGATGATTGGCAATGAGAGGTTGTTTAGCATGGCTGCAAATGTTTGGCAGGAATTCTGTCGAGTCTTTTCTTGCATATTTATGTTGGGCCACATTTATGCTGCGCGCTGCTTACAGTGCTCCACATTTATGAACTGCCGTGTGAAAATTTCATACATATTGTCACATTCTACACCCATCTAAAGTAATTTAGAACTGGCGCGCCAGCATAGGCCTGTGAGTATAAAAAGAATAGAAAAAGATCAGCAGGGTGGCAGCTAAAATAAATAAATTAACTAACTGGAAAATGGACACAAAGGAATTTTAGATAAACAGCAATTCCCCATGGACTCAATGAGCTGTAGATAAGTACAGCAATTCCCCATGGATGCAAGGGGCTGTAAATAAATTCAGTAATACCACATATGTGCACGTAAACCACTATTTGGGCACACAGCAGTACTATGGAAGGTTGTTGTTGATTTTATTTTCGAACGAACTATAATTTTCATTGGTACCTTTTTAGGGTACAGTGACTTTTTGATCACTTTTTATTCTATTTTCTGGGAGGCTAAATTAATTTTAATGCTGGCATTTTTATTTCTTTATAGCATGCAGCATGACTGATATGTTAACTTTAATCTGCAGGTTGATAGCATTACAACAATACCAAATATACTATGAAACTTCCCTTTTCCTTAGTTATTCATATCATTTTTTATCTTTCCCTTATTAGGAAAGATCTAAGTTTTAACTATATGCCATATACTATGCTGTGAATTGAGATGTCTCATGAAGGTTTAACACAAACCTTGCAGTCTACACTACATCCTGGCTCCTAACACACGTCCATGTTTACTTATAGGAACTAAGGTGAAAATCTTGAATGGTCAGTGTGTGACTTTAAAAAAGAAGTAATAAAAACCTAAATTATAATTGGAGAAGAAAATTTAAAAATCAATTTTAATTATTTATTTAAAAATAGTATCAAAAAGTGCAACAACACAATGCAAATATAAACAATTAATAGTAAACACTACTATGTACAATTACCCTAACATCAACAGATGAATAAACAAGAACAATCTTACCACTGATGTCTTGAGGGTGGGTGTGATTCCAAAATTAAGGAAACAGGGAATCGACAAGTGTTGTCCATTCCCTATTGGTGCTATCATACCCTAAAACTTATACCACGGGGTACCCTCCCCGGCAAGGGTGACCCCGACAGGAACCTAACCTTCAATGACTGTGATGCAACTGAAGGTTTAACACAAACCTTGCAGTCTACACTACATCCTGGCTCATAACACACGTCCATGTGTACTTATAGGAACTACGGTGAAAATCTTGAATGGTCAGTATTTGACTTAAAAAAGAATATTAAAAACATAAATTCCAATTGTAGAAGAAAATGTAAAAGTAAATTTCAATAAATTATTTAAAAATAGTTTTAAAAAGTACAACACAATCCATATATAAAGAATCAATAGCAAAGATCCAATATATACACTACTGTGTACAATTCCACCAACATCAACAGATGTATTGACAAAAATAATCTTCCCATTAATGTCTTGAAGGTGGGTGTGAGTCCAAAATTCAGAAAAGAGAAGGGTGACAAGGGCTATTCAGTTCCTATCAGTACTATCACACCATAAGTTCTATAGAGTGAGGTACCTTCCCTGACAAGGGTGACCCCGACAGAAACCTAACCTTGAATGATCAGTATTTGACAAGTCATACAACAGCTTTGTCTTACAATAAATGTATTGGTTTGAAGGAAAATCTGTTTAAAAATGTGAGTCCAAAATTCAGGAAGCGGGGGGGTGACAAGGGCTATTCAGTTCTTATCAGTACTTTAGCACAACAGGCTGAACTGGATGGACGTCTTGTCTTTTTTCGGCCTTACAAACTGTGTAACTAACTATGTAACATACTTTTTATGTTTTATTACTTTTAGAACATAAACCCTTTTTTTAAAAAAAAAAAAAAACTTTTTTTCTGAGATCCATTTTTTATTTTTCTGTTGATAAAGATGTGTGAGGGATATTTTGTGTGATGATTTAGCATTTTCACTGGTACCATTTTTTTGTGATTGAAATTTCTCCAATAAGTTTTCCAAACAATAACCGCATGTTTATAGTGCCTTTGAACAGAAGTATGAGGATAGGTAGAAGACTTACATAACAATACCTGTTGAGTAAGATACAATAACATAAAGGGCGAGAATCTCTGGTCATTGGAAATAATTCAGACTCACCGGACATCGTTCTATAGCAAATACAACTGAAAGACACAGGACAAAACCCAAAAGAGGGGGAAGGTGAGAGAGCATATAAATATCAGTATGCTGTTATTGGGGTCTAATAGGAGATCCTCATCATACATATCAATGTTGTTTTGTAAATAAGCGGTAATTTGCTCTTCATGTTGAACTTCACAAACTCTAGTCTGTAAGTCATGCAGAGACAGAGGTTGTGCCTGTTTTCAAAAGGCCATTATCAAGCATTTTGCAGTTGTGAGAATATGGAGGAGCAGTTTTGAGACTTTTGTTGGTAAGCCCATGGGGGTATGTTCAAATGGAAAATTGAAGGGTCATGAGGGATCCTTTGGTTAAAACTCCTAATAAAACTTCACTGACCTGTGACCAGTAAGGTTGGATACAAGTGCACTCCCAAAAAATGTGGGTTAGGTAAACCGGGAAGGCACCACATCTCCAGCACACCCCAGGCAGACTAGGGTTAAATATATGGAGTAATTCTGGGGTGTGGTACTAGAACGTCAACATTTGATACTGATTTTCCTTATAGGTGGTACATATTGATGACTTAGCTACCTTATGCCATATGGTCTGCCATGTGCCATATGGCAGTTTTCTGCCTAAAAAGGTTTCCCATTTGTACATGTACGGATGGTGGTACTCAGAGTTCAGACGGGGGGTCATTGAGAATAGCATAAATGGCTGATGTTAAACCTTTTGACAGCATTCCGGATTTGGATAACCTTTCAAAGGAAGTTGGGACCAAAAGGGTAGAACCCCCAGTAAGGGTTTGCATCAGATGTTTAATTTGAAGGTAGGAGAACTGCACCTTTAGGCGAAGGTTGAATTTATCGTGGAGTTCTGTAAAAGGGATAAGTTCTCTGTTATGGAAATGAGAAATGTCCACAAATCTAAATAGATTGTTCTGCTGTCACGGCGTAACACACGTGCTAGAAGTACTGGCAGGTAATAAAGGTGTATACAAAAAGGAGGACATAAGGGACGCTTTGGAGGCTAAAGTAAATTTGGACTGCCAGTATTTCCATATAGATTTGGTAAATGCGATAACACCTTATAAAACCCGGGGCTGGGAGAACTCACTATTATGCCAAAGGAACATGTTAGTGAGATAGAGGAAACCCAAAAATTTCTAAATTTTTCTAAATATGTGGGAGAGGGGAAATGGGCCTGATTAAATGCAAATGTGTCACACAGTAGTATTTTAGAATATTGGGGAGCCCCTAATCACTCTAGTTTGTATCATCATCCCTCTTTAGCTAGCCATGACGCCTGCGCCCATATAAATCTAAAAACCGGGCAGCCTGCAAATACTTCAGTTCCCAAAAAGGAAATTGGGAAGGGGAAGCGTCCCAAAAAGATAAGGAGTTTGGGGTAGATGTCATCTTTACAGAGACTATTTGCTCAAGAAAGGAAATCGGCATAGAATGCCATTTCGACAATAAAACCCGTATTCCGTGGAAGAGGGGGGTAAGGTGGCGTGCTAAAAATTGATTTTATAGTTGGGTTTTAATTGACACCCAATATTTTAAATGAGCAGCACTGCCATTTATAATTGAATTTTTGTACGAGCTCTCTAGATATTGGGATAGTAAGGGGAAAAGCGCTTGGGGTCTTTGACATATTCACCTTGCAACCCCAAAGTATCCCAAATTCACCCAGAAGAGTGTGCAAACCACATAGAGAGGAGTCGAGAAGGGTCAGTGAAACAAATGTCTCACAAAAATTTAACAATTTAAATTTCCCCCTGCCCCTGCCGGACTCCAACCCGGATGAGATCTAATCCTAGAGGCCAGGGGCTCCATACAGAGTATAAAGAGTAAGGGCATGTACAATTTTGTATCTGAAATGGGCGGGAGGTCACATGTTGCAATTTGATAGAAGCTGATGGGAAGGAATAAAGACCTTGCATGACATGCAGAAAATTACGCTCTATTCCTTTCTCTAATGGCCAGTTTAGGCGGTCGAAGGCTTTTTCTGCATCCAGACTGAGCATTAGGACTTCATCTTTTTGGAAATTTACTACATCAGTTATATCACTGGCCCTTCTCGTATTGTCTCCTCCCTGGAGACAAGGGACAAATCCCACGTGATCCTTGTGGACCAACTGGGGGAAACCCAATAATTCAGTCTATTGGCTAAAATCTTAGTGAGAATTTTTATGTTCAAAAGTTCAAAAGCGCTATGGGTCTGTAACTTGCACACTCTAATGGATCCTTCTCTGACTTAGGAATGAGAGTAAGGTAGGCGTGGGACATGGTTTCAGGTATATTGGCACCATCTAGAAAAGTGTTAAAAAAAAGCGTAGAAGGGCCTTTTTTTGTAAAAAACCCCAATAGTGTGAAAAGGACAGCACACTCGAGGTCCAAAAGTTATAAAATAAATATTTTTTTGCCGGGCTAAAAACCAAAGGGAGCATATGAAAAGAGAAAATAGAAAAAACCCTTTGGTCAAGTTTAAGCGTTTCGGGCATTTTCACCCCTTAGTCTAGCAAAGTGAAATGAAAAAGTGTGCCATTAATACATGCAAACAAAAAGCCAAATGTTTAAAACAATTAACAAAATTTGTGAATCCCTGATCCAGTGCCGGGTATGACACGAGACAAGGGTAGAGGGGGGAAGTGACAATGCATCACGTAAACCCGGAGGATGTACGCAGCAAGGTGAATCCTGAGCATGCGCAAACGAAATGAAAATCTAAAGCTGGTAAGGGCAGGAAGATCGCGGAACACCATATAAAAAGACGACTTTGCCAAAATAAATAAATGTAAATAAGAAACGGCACAAGGGGGAAACCCGGGAAAAGGATAACATAACAATAACAAATTTTAAAAACAGTATATGATTACACAAGAGGCACTTAGAAGCATGGAAAGTACAAGCACACAACAAACACAAACCTCCACTCAAAAACAAAAAACAAACAAAAACAAAAACAAAAACAAAACACAATAGCAAAAACAAACACAAAAACAAACACAAAAAAACAAAAAACGCATAAAACGAAACAGACATAAAAGCAAATACAATGAGAACAAAACGACACAAAACAAAAAAAAAACAAAACAAAAACAAAAACAAAAACAAAAACAAACACAACAAAACAAAACCAAAAAACCTGAATTTTGTGTAGTGAAACAAAAATATATATTTTAAATATAAAAATTATAATAAATGGCAACAGAAGGTATTACAGTTGCAATATGATAAAAAAAGGGTCTAATAATAAATTTCCCTAACAGTACTTCAAATAGTAAAAGATACCTGGGAAACCTAAAAATTAACAAATATAACCATGTCTGTAGCGAAAACAAAACAACACACATGAAAAATGAATAAAAATGACAGAAATGGAAAGAAGGACACTAATAATGAAACATGACCTCTCTTTTTAAATTCAATCCATGTGGGGCCAGATTTTAAAAAATGATCCCGAAAGCTTCTCTTCTCTCAATTTCCTCTCTAAATTCCCCCCCTTTTTCTCTTAGGGCCCCTTTCAATACCAAAGACTTTTAGTGACTGTGTTTCCCCCATGGCATTCTAAAAAATGCTTAGTAAATTGGGTTGACACTTCCCTAGTTTTTTTGGGGACATCCCCCCAAAAGTTCAAGAAACCCGTTTTTTAGTTTTTTAATTGTAGAACCCCCCATACACAAGTTACACAAATGCAAAAGCGGGGATAAATGACTGCATAGAGTTGCGTTTAGTATTGTTTGATGTTTTAAAAATTTCTTTTTTTACATCCAAATTTCTTACATGGAATGAAAAAATGACATTTTACATGGGGGCCCACCCTAAAAAAGCCCCAAATTTTGTAAAGGTACTATTTTTCTCACGCAGACTCGATAAAAAATTCGCCTGGGTTAAAAGGGTTTTCTTGTTACAATCTAACTCCCTCAGCCAAAACTCCCTACAATTCTCCTCCCTTTAACAATGGTAGATATTTATAAAAAAATATCCCTGATTGATTGAAAATTTGTATATTTGAGTATCAAAAAGGAAAGAATTATGTTTTCATTTTTTTTTTGTTTTTGTATTGGGGGCCAAAACTCTGTCTGGGTTTTTTTGGGTACAAGTTTTACCCTCTATTAGGGGCCCCTCCGAATAACCCCTTTTTTGAGACTGTGCTATTTGAACGTTTTTTTCATTTTTGCATTTTTTCACACAATTTTCGTTTTTGCCGTGTCTTCCCCCAAAAGGGGGGAAAGGGTGGGGATTCTTGGATGGTGCTCTTAAAAGTAGAATGGTTTTGCCTGTACCTTTCTAAAAGTGCACGTAGGACAATTTGGCCATGAAACCCTGTAAAAGTAAGATAAAAAAATAATGTGATGTTTCAATGTGAATGTAAAGGCAAAGGGTTTAACAAAAACAATGATTATTCCACAAAGTCTGGTACGAAAGCACATCCCCCCCAATAAAGGGGTAAACGGATGTATCTGCCGTACCCAATGCTGTCCCCCAAAAAGGTTATCCAAAAAAAAATTTCATGGTTTCCCCCAAAAATAACTAGATTCGCCAATGATGGCGAATATCTGGCTCTTTGTACCAAAGGCTGTAACAATAAATCCAACCACTGTGAAAGGCGTTCTGAAAACGAGCTGATTCCGGCTACTATGGGGCGCATGGGTATAGGTTTTGTTTGTTTGTGGACTTTAGGGAGTCCATATATAACAGGGATCACTGGTTCTCTGTTAACAATGAACTCCATTTCTTTCTTGGAAAACAGGCCTAGGCATTCCCCCTCAAAGACTAAGGTGGATAGCTCCTCAACATATTTTTTGATGGGATTAGATGTTAATTTACCATAAGTGTTCCTATCATTTAATAGTTCCCACATGGATTTTTTGTAATCTGTTTTATTCATAATAGTCACAGTCCCTCCTTTGTCCGACATACGAATCTCAATGTCGGAATTAGCCTTCAATTCCTTTACTGCCTTGTTGAGTCCGGGGGACAAATTTGAAAAATGATTTTTATGTGTGACACTATCTTGAAGCCTTTTTAAATCCCTTTCTACCAACGTCTGGAACTTCTCCATAGAATGAGCTCTAGACTGTATGGGGTAAAAGATTTTATTTTTTGTTTTAAACTGCTTCATTCTGTTGCAGCTATCTGACCTGCTCACTGAAATGTCCTCCAAATCCAATAGATTCATTAGACATAATTGCTCCCTAAAACTCTGATTACTGAACTGATTTGAGTTAGATGCATGTGAGTCCCTAGTTGGTTCTTGTTCATAATGGAAAAAATGGCGGCGGACTGTTAAATCTCTAATAAATTTATTCACATCTTTGAGGGTCGAGAAAAAATCAAAGTCCTGTTCAACTGCAAAATTAAGTCCCAAAGACAACACTGAAATATGGTCCTGGTTTAAAGGCATATCCGATAAATTGAGAACGTCTAACCAGGGGTTGGTGGAACTGATGGATTCTGTCTGGTTTGCATTTTTTTATTTATTTTTGTGTTTTCTTCCCCCCCTCCTCCTTCGGGAGGATTGTTGGAACCCTTCTGGTTTTTTGAGCCAGACTGCTTTTTTGTTTTCTTGTAGTAAGACATACCCGTACTGGGCCCGTCCTCAGATGTATCCGTGTTATCATCTGATTGTTCAGAGTCTATGGACCCAAAGCTAACATTTTTACTGGATCTCCTTGCGGTCTTACGCCAGTTGCCAAACCTACGATTTTGTTTCAAAATTGATTTAGGAGTCCCAGAATTAGATAACCATCTGCCCCACTCATACACTTGATCCTGTTTGTAATCAAAGACATCTCTTTGAAATTTTGTTTGCTTAATGTCCACAACCGCTTCCTCTTGTTTACAAACATTATCCTGTATACGCTCTAAATCTTTCTGAAAAGTGGAAATGTCCTGGAATGATTGCAATTCTTTGTCCAGTCTCTGTATTTCTTGTGATATTTCATCTAGCTTTTTTTCTTCATTCATGGTGATCAGCTCCATCAGTTCCAGTGAGCATTTTGAAAGGATTGCATTCCAAGAGACCACGAATTCAGGCGAATAGACAGTCGTGGGCACTTTTTTTTATCCGCAAACCGCGTGGAATCATTTCTTTTTCTAGGTACTTTTTGAGAGTAGTTAGGTCCCACCAAACTGGCATCTCTTGTGTCATGGTTTTTTCCATGCTTCTAAGTTTCTCATTAAAATCAAGGTGCTTTTGGCTGGTGTCATGACTATAATCAAATGCTTTTTCAGCTCTCTCTTGGTGCATCTGTTTGTATGCCATTTCATGCGACGTCAGTCACCACCAAATATCAAAACATATATCTATATGTATTTTTTTAATGCCCTTTTATGCCTCCAAAGGATATATTTTGAAAACAAAGTCGTAGCAAAGTGAAAATGACAAGTGTGCCATTATATACATGCAAACATACTGCCAAATGATTAAAAAAAAATTAAAAACCCCTTGAATACCTGATCCATCCCCGGGTATGACACGGCATGCGTGTAGTGCGGAGGGACAATGCATCACGTGAACCGAAGTGTTTTGACGCAGCAAGGTGAATCCCCTAGCTGCGCAAACGAAATAAAATCTAAACTGTAAGGCGGGAAGAGGGCGGAACACCATATAAAAAGAAAGAACGTCCAAAAATAAAAAAAATTTTGAAAAAAATGGGGCCAACTGGGAACACGGGAAAAAGGAAAAAATTTAAAAAAAAAATTTTAAAGAAAGTATATTTACAAAAAGGGGACTTAAAACAGGGAAAAACAAGCACACAACAAACCCAAAAAAAAAAAAAAAAACAAACAAAAACAAACAAAAAAAAACAAAAACAAAACAAAAAAAAACCAAAAAAAAAAAAAGCATAAAACAAAAACAAAAAAGCAAATACAATGAAACAAAAAAACAAAAAATTTGTTATTGTTTTTTTACCCTTTTTTCCATGTCCCAGTTTCCGTTTTTTTTCATTTATTTATTTAGGCACGTCTGTTTTTTTATATAAAAGGAACACTTGTCTTTTTCCTTTGCTAACTAAGGGGCTGAATGCCCGAAACGCTTAGCTTGCACCAAGGGTTTTTTTTTCTATTTCTCTTTTCATTGCCCCTTTGGTTTTTTACCCCGTTGCTAATAAAATTTGTTTTTAACTATTTTTGGATACTCTGACGCGCTGTCCTTTTCCCACACTTTGGATTTTTCTATGGACATCAGCTGGAGCAGGGGAAGGCGCTATCAAGTGGAACCAACCTGCAAAATGGGTAAACGACCATACTTTTTTTTTTTTTTTTGAATTTGGCGTCCAATTCTGAAAAACGGTGGAAAACCAACTGGGCCGGGGTCTTTCCATCTGGGGGGGAGAAATTCACATCCGCTTTTGTTATGTCAATGGGAAAATTTTAGCGGGAAACGCCCCCCCGACAGATTTGGGGAAGAAAACAGGATCAAGAAAAGTTTTAATCATTTTCCATTTCTGTCCCCCCAAACCAAAATTCCAAAGGCAAGAGCATGGTGTGAAAAAACGATGAAAGGTTCACCAGGGACCCTTGGGTCATAACTCAGTGAGCCATCTGCACACCTCAAAGCTTGAGGGGTAGCGCTAACTCTCCTTTCTCTCAGTGTCTAGCCAGAAGAGTGTGCGCTCTGTTTCAATTCGTATATTTTTGGGCTTTATACAACATAATTTTTTAAACTCCTTTCAAAGCAAGTTTTTTAAGGTGGGATTTCACTTCTATAATCGAGCCGAGAGTGCATAGATTTGGTCCAGTGAACATTTTAGACTGTAAAAACTGAAGGCAGTCTTAGAGGGATTTAGTTTGCTCCCTAAGCAACCAGGGTAATGCAGATACTTCTAAGAACTGGTTTACGTGTTTCCCCAAGGGAAGGAAAGGGGCGCTAAAACCCACTTTTTATTTAAAAAAAAGGAGGTACACTGGGCGTTTTCCCCTGGTTTGGGCCCATTTTCCCCGCGAATCTTTTAAAATTGCCATGCAAGAGCGGGAGTGGCCTGAGCAAGGTTTCAGAAGGAGGGAGACTAGCGCATGATCCAACCAGGATATAGGTCCAATTTGTGCGTCGGCAGCGTTGGAATATTTCCATAAATTTGTAAATATGAGACGGCTTTTTTTTTGTGGGGCAGAATAAAAAAGTAAAGGATTTTTCTTGGGTTGAAAAAATCCCCCAGGATCAAACGGCCATTTTCCAATTAATTTAAAAAAAATCAATAGAATCTCTTAATTGTGCTCTATTTGGAGGTCTAACCTGCAAAGAATGTCTCTCTACACCTTGGGGAAAGACTAGATTATAATCCTCTCACACCAAAAGAGCTCCTGAGATAAGTTTTAGATTGTTTTTTCAAAGCACAGGAAATTAAAATGAATTGGGAGTTTTTGGGCTGTAGGTTCCTTACAAAACCCCTTTAAAAATTGCTCAGCCCGGGGAACTAACAGGGCCCAGTAAATTGAAAAGGGACTGGTAGAAAAATTTCAAACATTTTTTTTTCCGATGTTGGCAGCAGAAATACTAGGGGGTAGCGCCTTCCAAAATTAAAAAACCCCGATATCAAAATGGGTTTCTTGAAAAAAACGAACCCCCTTTTAAAGGGTATGCAATTCCCGCAGGACTAGGCACCTTTTCACATTAGAATTTAAACCTTTAAGAAAAAAACACACTAGGGTAAAAAAAGATGCAGGACAGAGGAACAATAAGAAAAAAAGACCCAAAAATTAGTAAATGGAATACAATAAAAGTAAAATGAGATACCCTGAGATAAACTGATGACGTGTTACAGATGTAAAACGAAACGCTTTTCACTTTTTATAAAAAATAAATGAATCTGTACAACAAGAGTACGGTCCTGCGCAGCTTCTTTTGATTGGAGTAAGCTGTAACAGGAGATATCTCCACGGACCCTTGTTGAACACTTATAAAGCAAGACAGCGCCTAAATAGTCCTAAAGGAAAGAACATTATACATCCATTTGGGGGAGATTTTAGGGGAAACCCTCGCAAGGGAAAGGGAGGGGGCCTTCTCACACGATCCCCCCAGTAAAAGTTCTTTTTTTGTTTTAACATCCTGGGGAGGGAGAAATTTTGGTCCCCCAATTTGAGGGGTTGTATGGGATTTTAGAGCTCGCAGAAGGGAAAACAATACATGCATTTTTAATGTAGCAAACCATTTTTTTTTTCGCGTAAGGGCAAGGGAAATTCCTTATATGGAACTACATCCTTTTAGGAAGACAAAAAAAGGTTTTTGAAAAATTCCTCTTTTTGGGGTAACCCAGGATATGTTAGGAAATAAGTGAATTTGTGCTTCCTCAAAATCAAATGTTTGCATGATTGTGCTTTTTAAATTTGTGGCTTCTTTTACCAAAAAATCGGCTGCCTAAAGGAATCCCTCGGGGGGGTGAAGATCCTTTTGGGACGAAGGGCGTGTGTGCTCTGTCCCTTATTCGGATTGAGGCCTTTTCACCTTTATACTGTTAAAAAAAGGCAAAACCCCGTTGTTGGATTTTCTTTTCAAACCCTTGGGTTCATGCAGTCCCCTGACTTGTATATTATTTCTGCAACCTCTATTGTCCAAGTCCTCCACATGGCGGCCGAGGTCCCGTATTGCTGACGTTTGTGCGATTACAGTTTGTGTGATTTAATACCTTGTTGTAATGAGGAAATCTCCTGCTTTCAGGCATCTCTAACTTCAGATATTAGGGTCTGAAAGTCAGCTTTGGTTGGGAGTAGTTGAAGGTAGTAAGACCACTGTTGGGGAACTGTGGAACTTGGTGCAGTTGGCGCATCCCTCCCTGAAGAAATTCCTGAGCATCAGGACATAGGACATGGGGATTTTGCACCTGGAGATTAGGTTGAAAACAGGCCCAGAAAATTATCATGGAATTCAGTCCAGAGTTGAGAGGGTGAGGAGTGTACTTGGGTCCCCTGTCTGGAAGAGTGCAGTCTGGAAGGGGGCCTGCTGGCCTGTTGGCAGCCGTACTGCATATCAGGAGTTGACAAGGGGGCCAACAGGAGGGAAGTAGACACCTGGGAGCAGAGTACTGGTGGTTCAGAAGCTGCAGTCACAGAATGTGGAGCAAGGACCACTCCAGAAGCCCCCCCCCCCCCATTAAGACCTGGTGTCCTTGGCTTCCTTGGTGGGGTGGAAGGCCAAAAAATAATGACCGCAACCCAGAACAGGAATTCCTGGCAAGTGATGTGTTCAAATTTTCCATGAGCGGAGACTGAGGGCTGATATCAGGGGGCCCAGGTTGCAGGAATGTGATCACTGATGGGATGGCAGCATTCTTCATCTGAGGATGAGCTCTATGCGGTGGTTCAGAGGCTAACCAGTTCGGGGTATTCACCGGAGAGAGTTGCGTGTCAGTGCAGGGAGACCCGGAGGATAGACAGCTCAGGTGGCACAGCAGCAGGTCAGTGCTGTGTATTGGAGTAGCACAGGCCTCAGTAATGGGGGGAGCAGGGCCTGAGATGGTGATTGGACCAGATTCTTTACCTGCACAGAGCCTGTGGTTTAGCGGAGAAGGATGTCACAGGATCTGCTAAAGGATTACGCATGAGCAATGCAGGGACTCTTCGGTGTGTAGGATCCCCGGCTGCCATGTGGTGATGGCGCCTGTTGTGCAGTAAGGATATGCCTCGCTGTGCTTCTTGTAATGAAGTGGTCCAATGTTAACGGCTTTGGCGAGGCCACTGGAGGGTCTCTTGGCTGTCTGGCGATACTTTTTCCCCATCCATAGGTGGTGATTAGACTAGTGGGCTTTGTAATGGGCGACTCAGCAGTGGAGCAGGGCTAGTGTGCGGCCATACACAGGGCATGCTCCCCACTGATACAATTTTGATGAACGGATAGAGGCAATATAGCCCCTTTCCTTGTCAAACTGCTGTACCTAGATTTTGTGGTTGCATCTTGGACTCTATAGCAGAAAGGGAAAAGGGGCATAGTTTGTGGAAAGATAATGGCTTAATGTACGAAACAACATTTTTGGTACATTTGTTAGTGTAAGCTAAGTGCACTAATAAGTGGTTTAAAGTTAGACACAAGTGTTTAACTACTTGCCCACCGTACGTCGACTTTATACTGTATGTCTGGGCGGTGGATGTATATCACTGCCTGGATGTTCTGGAACGTCCCTCACTGTCCCCCACTTCTGTAAAAACTTCCCATGAGTGGGAGAGCAGGTACAAGGCATAGCTTAGAGGTCCAGTCTCCTAGAAGGGTGGGGAGGAACAGAGGATTCACCCCCTGGAGATTCTGTTACAGCTATGGCCTGTACCCCTCAAAATCATATTACCAGGTAGACCCCCATTAGATAGGTTGGTAGGCCCTAGGTAGGTAGGTTGGTAGGCTCCAGGTAGGTAGGTAGGCAGTAGTTAGGCCACAGGTAGGTAGAAAGGTCCTAGTAAGGTAGCTAGTCTACAGGTAGGTAGGCAGATTAGCCCTAGGTAGGCAGTAGTTAAGCCCCAGTTATGTAGACAGCCCCATGTAGGTAGGTAGGCTTTAGGTAGGCTCCAGGTAGCTAGGTAGGCAGTAGGTGGGCCAAAGGTAGGCTGTAGGTGGGCCCCAGGTAGCTCAGTAGATAGTCTATAGGTGGGGCCCACATAGGTAGATATGTAGATAAATAGGCTATAGGGGGCCCCAAATAAGCAGGCAGGCTTTAGATAGGCTATTGGGTGCCCACATAGGTATGCAGAGTTTATGTAGGCTATAGGGGCTCATATAGGTAGGCAGACAGGGTTTAGGTAGGCTGTAGAGCCCCATATAGGTAGGTAGGTAGGCAGGGTTTAGGGCAGGCTATAGGGCCCCATATACGCAGGCAGGGTTTAGGCTCGATTACTGTAAAAATAAGAAAGAACTTACCTGTCTCTCTCATTCCCCCCTATGCCATGAACTCCCGACCACTCTCAGTACACCGCCAATTTCAGAATTTTGGCTGGTGACTGGTAGGCTTGACACCAAAGACCTTAAGCTTATCAGGCCAGGCAGTCCTGCCTTTGAATGCTTGGGACAGAGGACCTGGGTGTTCAGAGGCAGGACACACCTAGGTTGCAGATTCACTAGCTGGGGAGGTCTCTACCCCTGACGTGGCTAATCGTGTTGACAGCCGAAGTGCTGGACATAGGACAGCGGGTACAGGCAGAGATGACGGGTCAAGGCAGGTGCAACCGTAGACTGTAGCAGAGTCCCAGACAGGTAGCAGACTGGCGTAGCAGCAGGTATCAGTAGTACAGGAAACGTAGGAAACTCATGAACCAGGACGTCTTTAAGGCATTTAACAGGAATAAGGACAGCAGGATCAAAGTGAAGTCATCAACAAACTGACCCAGAGCAGAAGGTGCGTGCGGACCCTAGGGAGGGAACCATCAGGAGCGAGGACCTGAGCAGGAGTGAGGATAGGTGCGCACACAGAGGTGGGGGAATGCAGGAGAGAAACGGCCATGTCTGTGGACCGGAGCAGGGATCACAGCATGGACCGTGACACTATGCCTTGGATCTCTAAGCCAGTGTAATTTTTAACTATATGTCCTCCAAGGTTAGGAACAGCTATCCCACATATGTGGGATGCACATACAGTACAATTGAAAGCTATGGCGGAATAAGGAGCCATGTGCTCCTTACCCCATCGACCAGAGGTCCAGCTACAGTGGTCACATCCATTGCATTTGGGACTGGACCCCTGAACCAGGAAGTCCATAGATCTCCCTCACTATGCAGTTGCATCACAGGGTCTACATAACGCGATCACAGCTGCCACTTGATAGTGTGGGCAGGGACTCATGCAGAAAAGTTGGAGTCCTCTATCCCAGCCATTCAGACCCCTGGAGATTGCGACACAGACGGTGTGATTTGATGGTGTCATAGTACAGATAGCGTGCTCCGCTGTCTGTACTAGGACATAAACCTATGGCTAGAAGACCCTGGAAGGGACGTTCCAGAGTCAAAGAAGAAAAGAGGCGTTCAGCAGAAATATAAGTCTTTTATTCTTCTATTTTCAATAGGTGTTCCTGTCTACCTACCTAACTACTGACAGGATGCCCTTTATACCTACCTAACTATATGGGGACAGTATATACCTTTCTACATACATAGGTATCTAGGTACATAGCCCCTAAGGCAGTCAGATAAGTAGATAGGTTTCTACTTATCTGACTGCCTATTAGGAAGGTAGAGCCATAATAGGTAGGTATATAGCTCCCCCCAAATTAAGTAGGTAGTCCCCCTTCAGGTAGGCAACTTATGATAAGGCCACTTCATTAGTTAATTAGCCCTCCCCTTCATTAATAATGTCACCGGCTCCCTAGTTAAAAAAAAAAAAAAAGTAACTGGCTCTCCTTGCTGGAGTCTGGCACAGGGAGCATGATATAGTGATATCCCACTGCCTGTATTGATATGCTCCTTAATAGGGCCAGACAAGGACTGAAAAGCAGCCCTGGCACAAAAATCCCACCAGCCCACATACCATATCCACAACCAAATTTTCCCTCACTCACACACCTTGCCACTTTCTAAAATAAACAACACTATAAACACAAGCAAAAAAGTAAAGGTGGTGTGCACTCACTTTTACAATTAGGGACAAGTGTACGCTGCCACTATACAAGCGCCGATATAACCTACAATAACACCATATATACTATATAGTGGTCAGATGACCAGCAATCACAGATCACTGGTGGTCTGGTCACTACCACATGGCAGTCAATACATCACTGATCTAACAGAGAAGCAATATATCCCCTGACATCCAGGGACTCACAGGAGACATATTTTCTGATGGGAGTTGCTCTATTTTCCTTTTTTTCTGCATCTGGCTCAGAACGTAATGACGTCTTATCCCAGTCACAACTTGTCCCTGCAGAATTTACCACACAAACATCTTAGACTCCACCCTTTTCCAGCACACTCCTATCAATTACCACCTCAGTACAAACTCCCCATCCACAGCGGCTCAAATTATATTAGTGCCCCCTTTGGCGCCTCACACAGTAATTGTAACCCAAACAGCGAAAGTGCTACTAGTCAATTATAGGACCACCATTTGTGCCACCAGTTGGTAAGTGCACACCCAATATAGTAGGCAGCCCTCCAAATTAGGCAAGCAGATAGGTAGAAGCTCTTTTCAGGTATGTTAGACCCTAAAAATTAGAAATTAAAAGTAGTCAGATAAGTAGCAGACTCTTCCTGTTAAGTAGCTAAGTTCCCTTTCAGTATATAGGAATTTAAACACCTTTTAGAAAGATAAGCCCCCAATTAGATAGGTAGATAGGCAGGTAAAAAGTTAGGCCCCCATGAGGTAGCTTTACAGACCCCTCAATAGGTAGGTAAGTATATAGGCCTCCCACAGTAGGTAGGTATATAGGTACCCTTAGTAGGTCCAGACAGTAAGGAGTTATATAGTCTCCCATTAGGTACCTACATAGACCCTCTCAGTAGGTATGTACATACCGCCCACCAGTAGATAGGTTGGTATATAGGGTCCTCCCAGTAGGTTGGTAGGTGTATAAGGCTCCTCCAGTAGGTAGGTATATAGGTAGGAGGGTATTTAAGACCCACCAGTAGGTAGGTATAAAGGCCCCCTCCCAATCAATAGGTACATACGGTTTCCCAGTAGATAGATTAGTATATAGGTTTCCACCATACATAGGTACATAGGTACATAGGCCGCCCTTAGTAAATGGATAGGTATAAAGGGCCTCCCGGTAGGTAAGTAGACCCCACAGTAGGTAGATAGGTACATAGGCCCCCCCATAAGTAGATATGTATATAGGTCATCCCAGTAGGTAGATATCGCCCTCTCTAGTAGGTGGGTATATAGGGTCTCCAGTAGGTAGGTACATTGATCCCCCAGTAGGCAGATATATACAAGGCCCCAGACAGGCAGAGACCAGATCAGGCAGACAGGGGTCAATGCAGACAGAACAGGTATGGGGGACATGCCAGCTACATTAAGGCCTGGTTCACACGGCTTATTGTCGGCGTAATTGCCGGGACGAATTTCGCCCCGCAATTACGCAGGCAGCTGTGCAGCTCGCCGGCCCATAGACTGTCATTATCTACGGCGCCGTAAAGTGCCGTAAATAATTGACATGTCACTTTCTCCCCCCGCGGCGGATTCGCCGAGCGGGGAGGAGAGACGGAATCCATAGTTCTCTATGAGAACTGTGGATTACCATAGTTACTGGGATGGATTGGAGCCGTACTGCAGCGCAAATACGGCGCGCAGTACGGCTCCAATCAGCACCCAAATAAGCCGTGTGAATGAGGCCTAAGAGGAGACAAATAACACACAGAACAAAGAGCAAACAAGACATAGACTACTATACTAGGCAAGGAAAGACACTAAGGCAGACACCAGGCGAGACAAGACAAGGTACAAACTATGTGCAAGACAAGACAGAAATTAAATAAGGTTGAGGCCAGATGGAAGTCAGACAGAAGCCAAATGGAAGCCACACAGAAGCCAAACAGATGCCAAGGATCAGGTAAGAAATAACAAGCACAAGCAGGCACAAACAAAATCAGAGCAGGGTACAGACAAGCAGACACGAACCAAAGAACTGTAGAACTGACAAGATACAAACTGGACACAGGGCAGAATGCAAACAAGGCAAACATGAACAAGGAATAGACAGATTGAATACAAGCAGAACACAGCACAGGACACAGACAAACAGACAAGACTGGTTGACAAGACCCAAGGCAAAGCAAAGATCAGCCAAGGGAGTTAGGAGGAGCTGACTTATGACCACAAAGGAAGAAGAGGATTGGCTGAGGAAGCTCAAAGCAGCTTAACACTGTGGAATAAATAACAGCAGGGTGCGGTTGCTCCTCCTTACATTCAAGAAATGGATTAAAGCAGCAGCCACGGGATGGTGTAGCAGCATGGCCAGAAGAAAGGAAAAAACGAACAGCAATCGCAGCAAGCAAGTTGGCATATGTCGACTGTGCAGATAGTGGCATTACAACTAGATATATAGTAAATTACTGTAATAACTTATGTAATATATGGTATTGCTACATTTTTACTACCTGCACCCCTTTTTACAGACCACTTCCCTCTTCTTTGAAGACCTCTTTTTGAAGGCCCCAGCTTACATCCATAAAACATAATGCCACAAAAAAATCAAATATTACATAGTTACATAGGTTGTAAGGCCGAAAAAAGACATATGTCCATCCAGCCAACCAGTTTGCTAAAGATCCAGAGGAAGGCAAAAACCCTCATGAGTAGAAGCAATTGT
>JAODAL010050851.1:0-27098 GCA_025379985.1 Phyllomedusa bahiana | reverse complement strand
TGAAATCTAACGAATTCCACTTCGTTAGAATCAATTCGCCCATCTCTAGTAATAATCTTTATTTACTTTTACCTACATGTTTGAAGCTAATCAATGTGATGACTAAAGCCCTTTAATTGCAACTTTGGCATATTGTGCTAGTCTAGTGCCAAAGTAATAAAGAAAGTTTGTTCATAAAAACAAATTTCTACATATATTTTGACCTTCGTATATATTTTTCCATAATTTTAAATTCCACTGCTTTCATAAATACAACAATTATATAACTCTGTCAGAACCCCAAAAAAATCTATTATATGTTTCAATGCAATCTGATTACAATTCAGCTTGGAAACACATATACTTCAGTTCTCCGTTGTATTGTTTTCAGCTAGAAATGGTGTGGTGCCTTCAATACATAACATACTGTTTTGTCTTGTAATCAACTTAGGTCAAGGATGCCCGGCAAAGCATTCTTATTTAAGTTAGCACTTAAATAAGTAAAGCAATGATAGACAAATCAGGGCCAAGGATATATAGAAGACGATGCTCTTGAGAAATTTACATCTCAGGCCTGGAATGCAGAAGAACACAGCACAATAAATTAATTAAGATGAGTCTACTCAAAGTCCATTTCCCCTGGATCTCAATAATATTAGGGTCCTCTTAGAGCGTTCAGATGAAATTACCCACCTGATTGAATTTCAAGAGAATGCTTATTTTGTTTCCATGATTACAGTTAATTTGTCTGATTTCTAAATGCATTGCTGCTCTTCTGTTCAATGACATCTTGAAGCCAAAAATATGTTGATAAAATTATAATCAAAAGCTATAACAATTCATAGTGGATTGGGCAGCCATTTTTATTATTGTCACTAATCATAGATGTATTTTCATGATTATTCTAAGCACATGTTCAAGACCATTTTAACACTGAAGAGCTGAGTGAAAAGGTTTCATGAGTGGTGCCCCCCCATCCTTCTTCTGAACATTGTTTATTGTCTTAGCATGTCTCCATATGCAATGAGACATCCTAAGAACTATTCTATTAAGAGGCAAATCTTAGACATATCAAGGGTGCTTTTACATGTAACATTTGAAGTCATTTAAAAACTATAAAAATGCCTGGAAAGCTTTTGTTGAATAGTTATTAATGAACAAACCTAAAAATATTTCACTGATGACTACCAAAAACTGCAAAAACTATATTTGTTTTAATGCATTTTTTATCCAAAAATTTTGTATAATCCTAATTGGGAACTTTGGACTTTTTAGATCTTTTTTTTATTGTTATTTGAACGAAGTCGAAGTTTGGGGTGATTCGCGGGAACGAAGCGGGCTTTTGATTGATAAAATGGCTGCGAGAACATGGCGTTACATAGGGCAAAGAACTCTGGGAGGAAGAAGGGCATAGCCTGCATGACATGTGCAGAGATGAAGCCAATCAGAGACCGGCGGGATTCTGTGATGTCACCGCACTGTATAAGTCCAGGCTCGACGCTGGGAGCTTATACCGCTCTCACTGTACTGAGTAGGGAAGGTGCTGCCACGGCTGCTTATGATAGCTGATACTAAAGAGATCATTTTTATACAGCGATTTTTGTGGTGTGTCTCAGCTTGTCTCAGAACGTAAAACGTAATAAGGCTGTGCACATCTAAAATATACTTTGAAAAACGCAAGCATAGGTGCACACTGAAAAGGCAATAGCATACATCTAACACAAATATCAGTGGCACACTAAAGACTAAGTAAAACCTCAAGGTATATAGGAATTTTGGAAATGCATTACTGCTAAGGAAAATATGAAAAACCTGGGACTCTTAGTTTACAGTATTTGATCAAAGATTGTCTTAAGCTCACCTCCCAAAACGTCAAGGGGATCCCAGAGCAGGTGAGTCCCTACACTGAACATGTTACCTCACTAGGCGTCAATCCAGACTGCAACTTCAGGAATGGTAGGAACTAGCAATTGGAATATCCTGCACTGGTTTAAACGAGGCAGCTGCGTGCAGCAAGCCAATGAGATTGCCATTTCTCAAATAGACTACAAAACGTAATAAGGCTGTGCACATCTAAAATATACTTTGAAAAACGCAAGCATAGGTGCACACTGAAAAGGCAATAGCATACATCTAACACAAAATATCAGTGGCACACTAAAGACTAAGTAAAACCTCAAGGTATATAGGAATTTTGGAAATGCATTACTGCTAAGGAAAATATGAAAAACCTGGGACTCTTAGTTTACAGTATTTGATCAAAGATTGTATTAAGCTCACCTCACAAAACGTCAAGGGGATCCCAGAGCAGGTGAGTCCCTACATTGAACATGTTACCTCACTAGGTGTCAATCCAGACTGCAACTTCAGGGAATGGTAGGAACTAGCAATTGGATTATCCTGCACTGGTTTAAATGAGGCAGCTGAGTGCAGCAAGCCAATGAGATTGCCATTTCTCAAATAGACTACAAAACGTAATAAGGCTGTGCACATCTAAAATATACTTTGAAAAACTACCATTCCCTGAAGTTGCAGTCTGGATTGACGCCTAGTGAGGTAACCTGTTCAGTGTAGGGATTCACCTGCTCTGGGATCCCATTGACGTTTTGGGAGGTGAGCTTAATCTTTGATCAAATACTGTAAACTAAGAGTCCCAGGTTTTTCATATTTTCCTTAGCAGTAATGCATTTCCAAAATTCCTATATACCTTGAGGTTTTACTTAGTCTTTAGTGTGCTACTGATATTTGTGTTAGATGTATGCTATTGCCTTTTCAGTGTGCACCTATGCTTGCGTTTTTCAAAGTATATTTTAGATGTGCACAACCTTATTATGTTTTGTAGTCTATTTGAGAAATGGCAATCTCATTGGCTTGCTGCACTCAGCTGCCTCTTTTGAACCAGTGCAGGATAATCCAATTGCTCATTCCTACCACTCCCCGACGTTGCAGTCTGGATTGACGCCTAGTGAGGTAACATGTTCAGTGTAGGGACTCACCTGCTCTGGGTCCCCTTGACGTTTTGGGAGGTGAGCTTAATACAATCTTTGATCAAATACTGTAAACTAAGAGTCCCAGGTTTTTCACATTTTCCTTAGCAGTAATGCATTTCCAAAATTCCTATATACCTTGAGGTTTTACTTAGTCTTTAGTGTGCCACAGCTTGTCTCAGAGACTGCTTCTCTTATGTTCTAATTCTGATTTTGTTTGGTATTGGAACTGAAGTCCAGTGTGTGTCCAATGCAGCTGCATATACATTTTAATGCTATATGCTCAGTTCTTCAGCACATTGAAAAATCCAAGGTTTATCTAAGCCTGTTCCCTGTTGTATTCATTTAAAGAAACAGCGTTTTTACAATCCAAATACAACTTAATTTTTGGTTGCTCATTTCTTTTGCGCAATTTAGATCCAGGGGTTAATTAAGCGTTGTTCTGCTGTTGTGGTCACTAACAGAAACGTTCTTTTTCACCGCCAAAAAAGAAATTTTGCCTGTAGCATAATTCAAAACCCAAAAGGGTTAATTACAAGTTTTTCTGTTGTTGTGTACCGTAAAATACACGCCATTTAAACACGCTACAAAGCTGTTAATTTTTGGTTGCTCATTTCTTTTGCGCGATTTAGATCCAGGGGTTAATTAAGCATTGTTCTGCTGTTGTGGACACTAAAAGAAACGTTCTTTTTCACCGCCAAAAAAGAAATTTTGCCTGTAACATAATTCATATCCGAAGGTTAATTAAGCCTGTTTGTGCTCTTATATTCAGTAAAATACACAGTGTTCTTAAATGGCATATACAAGTCAATATCTCATGCCCATTTGTGGAGCACAATTTATATCCAAGGGTTACCCAAGCCTCTTAGTGGGTTCATTTGGAGTCAAATACAGGGTGTGTATTTATCATATACAGATATCTTCATCAAACAGTGTCTGTACATTTTAGAACAAACAGTATGTCAGACAGAGAGGTGGCAGCCTCTTCACCTGCGAGTGGTGTGTATTTAGCGAGGATGAACAATTTGAGGAGGGCAGTCAGCAGCTACTTGGCAGCGAAGAAATGAGGCCAATATCCCCTGCTTCTTGCAGTAGGCGGCAAAGTATAGATGTGGAGATTGGCATGGGAGGTCATGTTGTGAGGGGTCAGCCTCTGCATACCAAGACCGGTGATGAGGACAGCAGTGACGATGAAACACAAATCGATGATGATGTAGCCGACCGCACTTGGGAGCCGGGTGAGGCAAGGGCTTTATCATTGTCAGGAGAAGAGGGCGTCAACTTATGCGTCAGGCAGCGGTGCAGCCAGCAAGTGGGTTGTGTGGCCGTGAGTCAGCAGGGTAGTAGCAGTGTGAGGTCGGGAGCCAAGCGGCCACGGGGTAGAAAACCCGCTTAGAGGTCCAAGAAAATAGCGGCACAGGGGCTCAGCGAGGCAGCGGCGGCAGTAGTCACTCAGTGCGGAGCGTTGGCGGTAAAATCAGCTACTCGGCGGTGTGGCAGTTCTTTGCTAAGTCACAGAAGGAGCCGAATATGGGTATATGTAGAACCTGTGGGCAGAAAGTGAAGTGTGGCCAGAGAGCTAACGTTGGCACCGTGGCCCTGCGTCAACACTTGCAGCATCACCATCCGGTGGCCTGGGAGAAACGTGGCTCAGATGTGGTGGTCCATCCTGCCGCCGCAGCAACAGCAGCAGCAGTAGCGCCAGTCAGGGCTCCAGCACCTCTACAGAAGGGAGCTGTTTCTCTTTACCATCATCTCCCGGTCCAGATGCTCCTGCTCCTCGCTACTCATGGCGCCAGCAGTCGTTTAGCGAGGCAATTGCAAAGAGACAACAGTGTGCGTCCAACCATCCTAAGGTGCAGAAGCTGACCGTACTCCTGTCCAAGTTGTTGGTACTGCAGTCCCTCCCTTTCCAAATGGAGGACTCTGCACCGTTCAGATAACTAATGAATTGTGCAGAGCCGAGATGGAGAGTTCAAAGAATTAATTAATTTTCCAAAAAGTCAGTAACAGCACTTCAAAAATATGTAGAACAGAAGGTGGGCTTGAGCTTATCGGATTGTTCCAAAGTGCACGGCAGCGCAGACGTCTGGAGCTGTAACTACGGTCAGGGTCAGTACATGTCCTTTACGGCCCACTGGGTGAATGTGCTTCCTGCCCAGGCACACAAATAACTTGGACAGGAGACGACGCTTTCTCCTCTACGTTGTCAAACTGCCCCTCCTGTGCCAATGTCCTCCTCCTCCTCCTCCTCCACCACCACCACCATCTCAGCCTCCACAAGTACTGCTCCATCATAGCACATGCGTAGGGCACAGCGGTGTCACGCAGTTCTACACCTGGCTTGCCTCGGCGAATGAAGTCACACAGGGGAGGAACTGCTCTGCGTCATGCAGCAAGAAATCGATATGTGGCTATCTCCACGCCAACTGCAAATCGGAACCATGGTGACGGACAATGGGAGTAACATGGTGTCCGCGCTGCACCGAGGAGGGATAGTCCATGCGCCCTGCATGGCGCACATGTTCAATCTGGTTATGAAAAGGTTCCTGAAGTCTTCCACCGATCTTCAGAAGATTCTGAAAATGGCCAGGAAACTGTGCATCCACTTCATCCATTCCTACAAAGCCAGGAAGAACCTCCTCGAGTTGCAGCGGCAGAACGGCCTCCCCTAACACACTCTTTCCACCCGTTAGAATTCCAACCTGCACATGTTGGACCGACAGTATGAACAGAGAAAGGCCATTAACGATTTTTTGATGACCCAGGTGGACAGGAGTACTCTCCTGTGTAACTTTGATGTCAGCCAGTGGCAGCTCATGCGTGACACCTGCCGTTTGCTGAGGCCATTCGAGGAGGCAACGTTATTTGTCAGTCGCCAGGACTACGGGATGAATAACGTCATTCCACTGCTTCATGTCCTGGAACAGATGCTGAAAAATCTGTCTGGGCAGGGGACTGGAGACGTGGTCACTACATCTCGCGGCCACATGAGTCCGGTGGGGACTGAACTGGAGGAGGAGGAGGACATTGGAGCTGAAGCGTTGTCTGGTGAAATGAGTGGATTTTCTACCCAGGTGACAAGAGAGGAGGAGCAGGAGCAGCTGGAGGAGGTAGATGGAGATGAGGAAGACGAAGCAGATGACCCGCAAGCACCGTGGCCAGTATACAGTGGAGATGGAGGCAGGAGCCCCTCGGAGTCACTTGTGCAGATGGCCCGCATCATGCTGATTTGCCTGGCTAGTGACAGCAGAATAGTCAGCATCCAGCAGAGGGATGACTTCTGGCTCTCCACCCTATTGGACTCTCGCTACCGGTCCAAAATGGGAGCCTTTTTCCCAGCTGCTGAGAGGGAAGACAAAAATCAAAAACTATAGGGAAATCCTTCGTAGTCAGTTGGCCGCTGCCTATGTGCGGCATCGTCCCTCCTCTGAAGTAAAAAGGGGGGTTCTTCGCGCTCACTATCTGCCCCGGCTGTGGAGGAAAAGGGGGGGGGGGGTAGGAACAGTTTCCACTCCCAGCACAACCTCATTTGGAGTCCCATGATGAGCAGCTTCCTTCACCGCCTAGTTAGGAGGGCAGTCGCCAGCAGCAAAGCAGCAGCGGGGGACCTGGAGCAGAACCGAACCAAAAGGTGGTGGCCTATTTGGGGGGCCCCAGCACTCTGCCCACCTCGTTAGGAATCCGCTGGGGATTTTTGGGGCAGCCAAACGGGTTTGTTGGCCGAACTTCCCGGTTTGCAGTGGAGAAGCTGTCCTGTGGGCCCGTAGTGTGGAATCGGAGGGGTGTTCAGTGGGGGGGGGGGGGGGGCCCATCGTTCCCCCCAAGGGGAAAAGGGGAAAAGACTTGCCTTGTCAAGATAAAATTCAGGATGGATGGGCCCGGGGATTTCCACACCCCCAATGCCTTTAGGGCCGTCGGGGACTACATCAGCCATGAGCTCCCCCAAAAGTGAGAAATGAGTCGGGGGTTCCCAAACCCCTGCCTCAGCACTATTTTTGATGCCGCCACCGCCTAATTTTTCCACACATTGCTGAAGTTTTCCCCTCTGCCCCACCATTTTTACCGGGGGATGGATTTCCCCCCACCCCACATCTGTCCATTGTGCCCCTCTGGGGCCCCTACCTGTTTTTCCCCACTCCGATTGTCATTGTCCCACTCCTGACCTCATGCTGCTGCTGTACCGTGACCCCCACACTGTTCTTGGGGGCACTCTGTGGCCCTACTCTAGTTTTTGCCAACCTCAGATTTTCTTGTGCCATGTCTTTGACCTCATGCTGTGCGTGGCTGCTGCCGTAACCCCCACAAGGGGGTATTGTGCCATCTTCCCTACCCCTGTTTTTGGCAACTCCAAAATTTTGTCATTGTGCATGTCTGACCTATGTTTTGCTGTTGTGGTTTTGCCGTAACCTCCAAAATTTGTGTCTTTTGTGCCACTCTGGGCCTACCCCCATTTTTTTGCCACTTCCAGAATGTCATTGTCCCATGTCTGACCTCATGCTGCTGCTGTGGCTGCGCCGAAACCCCCCCACACTTTTTTCATTGGGCCATTTTTGGGCCTACTCCCTGTTTTTGCCAACCCTCCAGAAGTCATTGTGCCATGTTGACCTCAGCTGTGCTGGGGCTTTTTGCCGTAACCTACACACTGTGTCATTTGGGCCACCTGGGGGCTACCCCCTGTTTTGCCACCTCCAGAATGTCATGTGACACTGCCGGGGCCTTGCTGCTGCTACTGTGCCCTCCACACTGGTCATTGTGCCCCCTCTGTGGCCTACTTCTTTTTTTCCACCTCCGAATGTCTTGGGGCCACGTTTGACCTCATGCTGCTGTGGGGCTGCTCCCCTACCTACAAAATGTGTCATTGTGCCACTTTGTGGCCTACTCCTGTTTTTGAAACTCTCCAGAATGTCATTGTACCACTGTCTGACCTCATGCTGCGCTGCTACGTGACCTCCACACTGTGTCATTGTGCCACTCTGTGGCCTACTCCTGTTTTTGCCACCTCCAGAATTTCATTGTGCCACTCTCTTACCTCATGATGTGGCTACCGTGACCTCCACTCTCTATCATTGTGCCACTCTGTGGCCTACTACTGTTTTGCCACCTCCAGAATGTCATTGTGCCACTGCCTGACCTCATGCTGCTGCTGGGGCTGCTGTCGTGACCTCCACACTGTGTCATTGTGCCACTCTCTGACCTCATGCTGCTGCTGCCGTGACCTCCACTCTCTGTCATTGTGCCACTCAGTGACCTACTACTGTTTTGCCACCTCCAGAATGTCATTGTGCCACTGTCTGACCTCATGCTACTGCTGTGGCTGCTGCCCTGACCTCCACACACAGTCATGGTGCCACTGTCTGACCTCATGCTGCTGTTGTGGCTGCTGCCGTGACCTACACAATGTGTCATTGTGCCACTCTGTGGCCTACTCATGTTTTTGCCACCTCCAGAATGTCATTGTGCCCCTTTCTGACCTCATGCTGCTGCTATGGCTGCTGCCGTAACCTACACACTGTGTCATTGTGCCACTCTGTGACCTACTCCTGTTTTTGCCACCTCCAGAATGTCATTGTGCCACTCTCTGACCTTATGCTGCTGTGGTTGCTGCCGTCACCTCCACACTCTGTCACTGATGTTGCCACCTGAGCCCTCAGCTTCTTTCTTTCCAGCTTTCACTGCCATGACTTTATCAAGTTACATTCCTGTTTGAGTTTTTTGGTCAGTTTTGCCCTCTTAAGTTCCCAGGGAATTTTATAGTGAAGCGATTCTAAGAGCGGCGGCAGTCATATGCGTGTCATACTAAAACACAACATTGTATGAAGACCAAACCAAACTCTCTCTGCATATTTAAGCATGGCACAACGTTCTACAGCACCCTGCAGGCTCTGTGCAGCCTGAAAAAGCTGTTTTTTAACGCGATTCGTCCCGAAGCAATTCGGACCAAAACTAATTTTGTCGGAACATTCGGCGAAGTGACCGAATCAAATTTTTGAGAAATTCGCCCATCTCTAGTGATAATGCTCTAATTGTGCCTTTCAAAGTTCCCCTACACTGCTAGCAAGCATCCCCTTGCTCTTCATTTACAGCTGAAACCAGAAGTTTACATACACCAAATATGCATATTTTCCACGCTGATATGAAGTCAGTATAAACATTACCCGTTTTAGGTCAATTAGGATTACCAAAATTATTTATATATTTGCCAAATGCAAGAATAATAAGAGAGAGAATTTTTAAGGCATTTTTATTACTTTCAGCAAAGTCAAAAGTTTACCTGCATTTCATAAGTATTGTCCCGGAAGTGGCGGTAACAGCATGCGCTGAGGCCCTGATCGCTGGTAACCTGGTGTGGATCCACTGTGATCACCGCAGGCAAGATGGGAGATAGAAGCCACGCCAAGGAGCGGAGTCTAAGAGGTCCCCGGTCTTCACCGGAGCCTTCCGCAAAGCAGGACGGACTTTGCTGCAGGGAACCCCCAGGTCGCTACCCCTGATGTGGCTATCTGCAGTGACAGCCGAGGTGTAGCACAGGAAATTCAGGCACAAAAGCGATGGTGGACAGGTGCAGCCGGAAAACGTATGCAGCAGGATACAGCAGGAAACCGGACTGTTATAACAGCAGGATACAGCATGTTACTGGACTTGTATAACGGCAGGATACTGCACGTAACAGACAGCTATAGCGGCAGGATACAGCAGGTAACTAGACGGTATAATGGCAGGATACAGCAGGTAAACGTTTGAGTCCAAGGACAGCAGAAACACAGCAGGTACTTGATGGTTACAGTGACATCAGAAGATGACAGACAGGTGGTCAGGAGCTCTGATCAACTGCAGTAACTGAACCAGGCATCGCAGGGGTTAAGTCCAGAATAGCAGACCTGAGAAGCTGTCAGGAGCGCAGATGGACAACCTCTCAGAAAGAGGTACAACACAACACAATGAACTGACCCAGAGCAAAGGGAAGATAGTTCCTCTTATAGCCAGGGGTCACAGGTCAAGAGGAAGACACAGACTCAATAATCGGCAGGAAGCTGCCGCATGACGCCCTAGGAGACGCAGCGCACGCACAGGACCCCAGGAAGCAGGCGCAACAGGAAAGACAAGTATCCAGCAGAAAACACAGGCTCCCAGAAACCCTACACAGGGAGCCCCAGCAGAGACATGACAGGCATGGACACGGCCATGGTCCAAGGCAGAAACCACGGCATGAACCGTGACAAGTATTTGGTAGCATTGCCCTTAAACTGTATGACTTGGGTCAAACGTTTTGGATATCCTTCCACAAGCTTCTCATAATAGTTGGTAGGAATTTTGGCCCATTCCTCCTAACAGAACACGTGTAACTGAGCTATATTTGCAGGTTGCCTTGCTTGCATCTGCCTTTTCAGCTTTGCCCATACATTTTCAATAGGACTGAGATCATGGCTACGTGATGACCATAATGCCAAATGTATATATTTTTTATGTTTTACTGCTTTTACACAATAAAAACACTTATTTAAAAAAGAAAACACGTTTTTGCAGAACCATAATCTGAGAGCCATAACTTTTTTACTTTTCTATGCATGGAGCAACGTATTTGCTTGTTTTTGTGGGAAGAGTTGACGTTTTCATTGGTACCATTTTAGGGGGACAGCAATTTTTGATCGCCTTTAAATCCATTTTTTTGGGGGGTGAAGGGTGAAGAAAATACTGCAATTTCAGTAGAGTTTTTATTTTTGTTTTTAACATTGCTCACAGTGCGGTTTACATGATATGCTTGTTTTACTCCGTATGATTTTTGCAATACCCTATTTCTATAGTTTTTTTTTTATGTTTTAGCACTTTTAAAAAAAAGAACTTACTAACTGTGTTTGCCCTTAAGTTTGCCCTCAGTCAAGATGGTGGATTGTGTCTCAGCTGGTTGTCATTTTGTTTCCTGTTTCCTGTTCCTGTTCCTATATAAACTCCTCAAACCGGTTGCTCACTGCTTGAGTATTGTGTTCTAGCTCCTGCTTAGCCTACAGTCCTCTTGCCTAGGAACTTACCTTCCAGTCTGTTCCTCTCCTCGCAGTTCACCCTGCAAACTCCGGGACACCCGTTGACTGCTCGTCAGTCTCCTACTACTCCTCGCCTTCGATCCCTGCCTACTTTCCTGCTGCTTCTGGATAAAGTCTCCAGTACCTCCCTGTGTTTTGAGTCTTAGCCTCTGCCATTGGATTTCAGCAATACACACCATTATCATAACAGGATACTAAAGCCTAAAATGGAGTCCGCTGGGGCTGGGAGCCCGGAAGCTCGAATTAAGCAGCTTCAGACTACTGTGGCTAATATGCGCACTGAGATGCAGGCATTGAAGATTAAATGTGACACTTTTGAAGGCCAGACCTCCCACAACATCCAATTTTATGGACAAGCCATTCAAGACCTACATGGGACCGTGCAGACATTATCTGACCGGATACTCCACTTGGAAAATCAAGCGTCTGGACCACCCATTTCGATGCCGATAGTGAGCCCTAAATTGCCACCATTTAGATTTAGCGGAGACCGTGACAAGTTCCAGGGATTCCTCAACCAATGTAGATTATACGCAAATCCAACGCAGTTCCCTACGGATAGGTCTAAGGTTCTATGCATCATTATGCTGTTGACACATAAAGCCATTGCCTGGGCTAGCCCTTTGAGACTCAAGATGCCCGGGTAAATCACCTGGAGTCAAATGTTTGATGATCCCAATCGTGGTGCTACAGCTGAAGCAGGAATCCTAGCGTTGTGCCAGGGCAAACGCCCTGTGGCCGAGTATGCAATGGAGTTCAAAAGGTGAGCAATCGACACCAACTGGAATGATGCTGCGAAGATGGGTTTTTTTAGGAAAGGACTATACAGTGCATTAAAAGCTGAACTGGCCAGTTCATAGGCCCCCTTGTGTTTGGATGCCTTCATTAATCATTGCATTCAGATTGATACCCGGCTGTCTGAATAACGACAAGAGAAATGGACTACATTAAATTATGACACCAAGCAGGCCCCATCTGTTCCTATCTCCTTTCTCAAGGAACCCCAGGGAAAGATTCACAGGGAATCAGGAAGTGAACCAATGCAAGTAGGTTCCATATTAAGACGTGAGAGCAGAGCGTCGACAGAAGAGAGCATCGGCTTCGGGAAAGTTTATGCTTTTACTGTGGGAAGTGTGACCACTTCCTTATCAACGTCCCTAGCTGCCACGGAGATTGGTGGCAGCCATTATGGAGTGTTCAGATGGAGAATCCTTTGCTTCAGAGACAGAATTATCTGAGAGAGCAGTTATCCATTCCATCTCATCAGTGGCACCCCATATTAAGAAAAAGAGTAAGAAATCTCATTGCTTCCTTCCTATTAAATTCCTGGCTAACTCTCAGTTGGTATGCACCTCGGCTATGGTGGACTCCGGGGCAAGTGGTAATTTCATGGACCTGTCCTTTGCTCAAAAACATGGGGTTAAATTGCAGAAAAGACTCTCACTCGTGGTAATGGAGACCGTAGATGGATCTCCACTGAGCTCAGGGCCAGTGGATCAAGAGACGGAAACCACTTGAAGTCATTATGACATCCCAACACCATGAAGTACTGTCGTTTCTATTGATCTCTTCTCCACACTTTACAGTTATCCGAGGTCTCCCCTTGGTGCAAGCGCAGAATCTAGTTATCAACTGGGAAACCAAGGAGATAATAAGCTTCCCAGCGGAGGATGTCCTTTCAACAGCTCACTCTGCACAAGACCCTGAAGATCCAGTTCGGTATACAATGAAATTGCAGATGTCTGCAGCAAACAGAATGCAGACAAGCTTCCCCCACACCAACCCGATTATTGCCCCATTGAATTGCTTCCAGGTGCACCTATACCCTTTGGAAACATCTATCCTTTGGCAGGTCCCAAATGAAAAGCCCTCAAGAACTACATAGAGGAAAACCTGGCTAAGGGGTTCATTTGCCCATCTTCCCCCCGACGGGTCTCCTATATTCTTTGTTAAAAAAGATGGTTCCTTGAGACCTTGTATTGATTATAGAGAACTAAACAAGATTACCATCAAAAACCGTTATCCCCTGCCACTGATCCCTGAGCTTATGGAAATAGTGCGACATGAAAAAAATGTTTTCCAAATTAAATCTACGATGCACTTATAACTTGGTCCGTATCAGATCTGGGGATGAATGTAAAACAGCTTTTAGGTCACGTTAAGGGCATTTTTAATATTGTGTTATGCCATTTGGCCTTTGTAATGCCCCAGCCACCTTTCAACATCTCGTCAACGACATCTTCAGAGACCTCCTGGAACAGTTCATAGTCATGGTCACGGTTGGAGGTAGTGGATCCTCTGGACCACCGCAAGCGATGGCGTAAGCCATGCCAGGGAGCGGAATCTAAGTAGGTCCCGGTTTACACCAGAGCGGGATGCGACTTGCTGCGGGGGGAGTCTACCAGGTCGCTTCCACTGACGTGACTTGCTTGCGAAGGCAGCCGAGGTGTAGTGTGGTACAAAATCGTAAGGCAGGATCGTAGTCGGAGACAGGCAATAAGGTCAGGACAGGCAGCAAAGGTTCGTGGTCGAGGACAAGCAGGAAGGTCAGGGCAGGCGGCAAGATTCGTGGTCGAGGGACGGAGGCAAATGGTACGGTACACGGTAATCAGAACAAGACTTCAGGAACGCTTTCTCAGTAGGCTAATAAAGATCTCGCGCTGGGCAAAGGAAGGGACAGGCTTTAAATAGGGGCTGCGACCGGCAAAGGAATTTACCGGTGCGCTGGCCCTTTAAATTTAACAGTGCCGGCGCGTGCGTGCCAGGAAGCAGAGGCACAGTCAGGAGCGCGGCGGGGTAAGTTGGAGCGAGTGTGCCCGCGGCCCGACATGTGGGTCGCTGCACCACTCACCCGCGGGGCACGGATGCGCCCAAGACCCGGAGGGCGGGGGGTCACGGGGGAAGCCGTGACAGTCATCTACTTGGACGATATTTTGATTTTCTCCAACTCAATGGAAGAACATCAGAGACATGTGAAACTTGTTCTGGAATGTCTGAGAGAACCATCTCTACATCAAGATTGAGAAATGTGAATTTCATCAGACCGAGGTTCAATTCCTTGGCTATATAATTTCACCTCATGATCTACAGATGGACTCTAGCAAAATTAAAGCAATAGTAGACTGACCTACTCCCAGAAACATAAAAGATGTGCAACGTTTCATAGGTTTTGCCAACTTCTATAGGCGCTTTATTAAGAATTTTTTCAGAAATAATTTCTCCTATTACAGAGTTGACTAAGAGCAAGAATGTTTTTGATTGGTCTCCCCAAGCACAAGAACCCTTCTCTCTTCTAAAGGCTACATTTACTACAGCCCCTGTATTAGTTCATCCCAACCCAGAACTTGCATTCATTGTGGAAGTGGATGCTTCAGACTGTGCTATAGGAGCTATTCTGTCTCAGAGAACAGGGGACAAGAGTTTATTGCATCCTTGTGCTTTTTTCTCCCGACGTCTAACACCTGCTGAGAGGAATTATGATGTGGGGAATAAAGAACTATAAGCTATTGTTGTAGCCTTTAAGGAATGGAGATACCATCTTCAAGGAACCTCACAGCAAATATTTGTTCTAACTGATCACTGTAATTTGGAATTCATGAGATCTGCCAAGTGTCTATCCCCTCGCCAAGCTTGTTGGAATCTTTTTCTCAATCAATTTAATTTTGTAATCTCATACAGGCCCAAATCTCATAATGGTAAGGCGGATGCTTTATCAAGAATTTTCTCCAATGATTCCACTTCTACTATTCCGCTCAAAACCATTGTTCCTGAGTCTACTGTTGTAGGGGTAATCCATATTAAAGACTTGCTTACTGAAATAAGAGAGGCCTATGGCAATGACTCCTTGTTGTCTCAACCACCTGATGATGTGCATTTAGTGCTCAAGAACAAGATGTGGACCCATGGGCAGCAGCTATACATTATCCAATAATTGCAAACAATGCCGTATATTAGCAGTGCACACGTTATAGTCCCAGCCGTTAGGAGTACCTTGCTTAGACTCCCCTATATCAATCAAAAACGTACACATAGGCTGTATGGACAAAACATTGAACTTTACTTCATTTTTATAAATTGGTGCATAAGAGACATAGTTCTATGACGAACACCTTAGGCAATGAAAAACATATGAAAACGTGGCAGTACTTAGCTGTATAGCTTCTCCTGTTTAGGAGGTGAGTGATAGTCCCATAGTAGACTAGTAGGAGCCGATCATGCTGAGTTGCAGCCCAGCGCCGCCATACAATGACGCGACGTTTCGGAAGGCACGCCTTCCTTTCTCAAGCATGCTTGAGAAAGGAAGGCGTGCCTTCCGAAACATTGCGTCATTGTATGGCGGCACTGGGCTGCAATTCAGCATGATCGGCTCCTACTAGTCTACTATGGGACTATCACTCACCGCCTAAACAGGAGAAGCTATACAGCTAAGTACTGCCACGTTTTCTTATGTTTTTCATTGCCTAAGGTGTTCGTCATAGAACTATGTCTTTTATGCACCAATTTATAAAAATGAAGTAAAGTTCAATGTTTTGTCCATACAGCCTATACATACCTGAAACAGTAAGACTGAAGATTATGAGACCAGCCCATGATTCTAAGATTGGTGGGCACAAAGGAGTGCAGAAGACACCGGAATTTTTATCCCGATTCTTTTGGTGGCCCAATTATTTACAGGATGAAAGGAAGTATGTAACGTCATGTGATGCAAGACCCAACGTTCTCCACCCACGGGTTTGTTACAGCCTTTACCAGTTCCCTCTCATTCCTGGGGGTCTATTTCCATGGATTTGTCAACCTCTAAAGGGAAAGATACTATTCTCATAGTAGTTGACCGGCTCACCAAGGCTGCACATTTCATTCCATGTACCGGTCTACCCTCTGCCAAAGACACTGCTGACCTCTTAGTTCAGAATGTGTTTTATCTTCATGGAGTTCCTGAAGAAGTTATCTCGGATCGTGGGGTGCAGTTTCCATAAAAATTTTGGCAGAGTTTTTGCTCAGCACTTGAAATTTATATTAATCTATCAACTGCCTTTCACCCACAATCTAATGGACAGACTGAATGCATGAATTAGACCCTGGAACAAAACCTGAGATGCTACATTTGTCACCTACAAGATGATTGGGTGGATCTGCTTCCTGTGGCTGAATTTTTGTATAATAATTCCCAAAATGCCTCCACCAAACAGACGCCTTTCTTTGCAAATTTGGGGTACCATCCAAATATTCTTCCTAAATTCCCTGCTGTTCCACATATTCCAGCTGCCGCGGAAAGGATCTCTGCACTACAGCAAAATTTAGAACTACTGAAGGAAACATTAGAGAGGGCTCAAGAAAATTACAAGAAGATGGCAGATAAATGTCATAGGCCAGCACCAACTTTTAAAGTGGGGGATAAAGTATGGCTTTCCACCAGAAATTTGAAACTTAGAGATCTTTCACCAAAACTGGGACAGAAGTTTGTTGGGCCATATAAGATGATCAAAACAATCAGTCCCGTAGCTGTTCGGCTCAAACTCCCACCATCTATGAAGATCCATCCTGTGTTTCATGTGTCTCTACTAAAGCCTGCTGTGTCCAACCCCTTCCTGGGACGTGTTCCACCTCCTCCTGATGCAGTGGAAATAGATGGGCAAGGACAGTTTGTTGTGGAATAAATCCTGGACTCGAGAATTTTCAGGAACCAGCTACAATACCTCATTAAGTGGCAGGGTTATGGGTCTGAAGAAAATTTGTGGGAACCTGTAACATCAATGTTCCCCAACTGATCAAACAATTTCATCAAAGACACCAGGAGAGACCGAGTCAGGTATCATTAAGAGGCCGCTGTTGAAGTGGAAGTAATGTCAGGAATCTCCTGCTATACTGTGGAACTTACTAACTGTGTTTTCCCTTAAGTTTGCCCCTCAGTCAAGATGGTGGATTGTGTCTCAGCTGGTTGCCATCTTTTTTCCTGTTTCTGTTTTCCTGTTCCTATTCCTATATAAACTCCTCAAACCGGTTGCTCACTGCTTGAGTATTGTGTTCTAGCTAGCGCTTAGCCTAAAGTCCTCTCGCCTAGGAACTTACTTCCAGTCAGTTCCTCTCCTCGCAGTTCACCCTGCAAACCCCGGGACACCTGCTGACCACTCGTCAGTCTCCTACTACTCCTCACCCTGGATCCCTGCATACTTTACTGCGGCTTCTGGATCAAGTCTCCAGTACCTCCCTGTGTTTTGAGTCTTAGCCCCTGCCATTGGATTCCAGCAATACACACCAGTATCGTAACAATATTCTGATAGCTCTTTTATTTTTCCGTATAAAGAGCTGTGCAAGAAATTTTTTTACTGGACGTACTGATGTTTTTATTGCTACCACTTATCATTTACATGACTTTTTGATCGTTTTTAAGTCCATTTTATGTGCTGCGGGATGAATAAAAATCGCAATATTGATATTGATTTCTTTAACAGCATCCATCATGCAGGTTAAATAGCATGGTACATTTATAGGCTAGATTGTTATGCACATGTCAAAACCAAATATGTGTACTTTTTTATTGTTAGTCTTTTTTTGGACGCTTGGGAAAACCATCTTCTGGACGAACCCATGCATCTATTTGCAAGAACACCTTTCCACACAAGACATATGGGTAGGTCAAATGCCCACGTTTTTCTGGTGCCCATTGTAATTAGTTTGGTTTAGTGCATGTTTCTGCCGATGTTTGCTGTGATTGGTTACCAATGTGACATGGGTTCTATGACAGTTCTATGTGCAACATGGCTGTTGGCCATTCTATATTTGCGTCACTTGTGATGACACAGCTTCCTGTGACGTGTCTGTGTGTGACATACACTCACCGGCCACTTTATTAGGTACACCTGTCCAACTGCTCGTTAACACTTAATTTCTAATCAGCCAATCACATGGCGGCAACTCAGTGCATTTAGGCATGTAGACATGGTCAAGACAATCTCCTGCAGTTCAAACCGAGCATCAGTATGGGGAAGAAAGGTGATTTGAGTGCCTTTGAACGTGGTATGGTTGTTGGTGCCAGAAGGGCTGGTCTGAGTATTTCAGAAACTGCTGATCTCCTGGGATTTTCACGCACAACCATCTCAAGGGTTTACAGAGAATGGTCCGAACATGAAACAACAGCCAGTGAGCGGCAGTCCTGTGGGCGGAAATGCCTTGTTGATGCCAGAGGTCAAAGGAGAATGGGCAGACTGGTTCGAGCTGATAGAAAGGCAACAGTGACTCATATAGCCACCCGTTACAACCAAGGTAGGCAGAAGAGCATCTCTGAACGCACAGTACAGCGAACTTTGAGGCAGATGGGCTACAGCAGCAGAAGACCACACCGGGTGCCACTCCTTTCAGCTAAGAACAGGAAACTGAGGCTCCAATTTGCCCAAGCTCATCGAAAATTGGACAGAGAAGATTGGAAAAACGTTGCCTGGTCTGATGAGTCTCGATTTCTGCTGCGACATTCGGATGGTAGGGTCAGAATTTGGCGTCAACAACATGAAAGCATGGATCCATCCTGCCTTGTATCAACGGTTCAGGCTGGTGGTGATGGTGTCATGGTGAGGGGAATATTTTCTTGGCACTCTTTTGGCCCCTTGGTACCAATTGAGCATCGTTGCAACACCTTGTTGAATCTATGCCACGAAGAATTGAGGCAGTTCTGAAGGCAAAAGGGGGTCCAACCCGTTACTAGCATGGTGTACCTAATAAAGTGGCCGGTGAGTGTAGTCCTCAGCCACTTTGTCCTCAGCTCATTGTATGTGCTGTATCTATTAGTAATTCTGTGCCGACACAGCTTCCAGTGACGTGTCCGTAGGTGCCATGTTCCCTGGTCACTATTCACGGCAACTTCCTCTCAGATATAAGCATATACAGGTGTGTATTTGTACTCCTATTGGGTGGGATTGATCTTACATATCTACCTACATGCATTACCTAAGATCTCCAGTTGAAAAATTTGTGTGAAACACGCATCGGGAGTGTGTTGTTAATTAGCAGTCGACATTTATTCTATTGCACTTGCACTTTATTTTTTTATATATTGTCTATTTGTAGGTATTAATTTTCTGTAACTATTTTTGATATAGTATGAATTTAGTTACTTTATTTATGTACTTGTACTTTGAAATATTTATTTTTATCAAGTTTTATTTTAATATTATTTACAGCGCTATTTCCAAAGTGAGAGGAAATGTGAGTTTTTCTATTTTAAAAGGACAGCAGTATGTTATAAAGATGAATAAAAAACTTAACCAGACAACCCCTTTAAATAAACTAAGTGTGAACAATGCTCCAGGTCCAGATGGCTTAAACCCAAAAGTCCTTTTCAAAGAACTCAGCTCAGTTGTTTTTGTGCCCCTGAATTTAATGTTTAGAGATTGTCTGGTGACTGGTATAATGTCAGGAGACTAGGAAAATTAGAAATATGAAGTCTCAACAAGCTCACCAAGTTCGTACTTGTGCTAGGTAGGGATGTCTCGGACAGGAGAGAGCACAACCATCCAATAAACAGGTGTCCAGTATCCACTGTAGCCACGCACAAAATTCAGGTAGGGATTTCCAAAAAGTTAAAAAATATACATTCTTAATCAGATCTTCATCATAAAATCGTAACAGAAGTTAGAAAAAAGACATAATTGCGTCCACACTAACGGATTTCGGTTGAGAACCTCATTCAAAGCATGTGAGTTGGTTACCACTATCCCACTAATAAGGCACACTGACCTCACACTTGACATGAAGGAAACACCCACCATCCGGTCACCTGACTATAGAGGGCATCTCCCACGTCAAGATAAGTATAAAAGACATAATACAAACTGGATTATAAACTGAAATAAATAATAACAGCAAGCAAAGAAAATAAACATACATTCACATTATACATACTTCAATATTGATTCATAAGATCAAATTTGGTATTAAGACCCTGTGGATTATGTGTTGCCAATCTGAGAATCCAGTAGGCTTCCCTACCGAGTAGCTTTTTCCTATGTTCACCGCCATGACTCGGTTTATTAACCCTTTCTAATCCCACAAAAGAGAAAGAAGACGTATTGTCTTGATGTATTTGTGAAAACTGGTTAGATACCATAGATAATGAGAAGAAACAGGCTTATTAGAATCCGACAAATGTCGGCGAATATGCAGAGAGTTGGTAGTGCATCCGACATACTGTCATTTACAGCTGTCGCATGCTATTACATAGACTACAAATTTAGGGCGACATGTATGAACGGGCTTTAGGCCTGTTTTCTGGCGTATCCTGCGCCTCACCGGCCCGAATCCGCGGTCGGACGCAGGCATGCGGTGTTAGGCGCAGCGTTCGCCACTTTCGGCTGCGCCTCACATGAAGGGGCGGGCAATGGCCGCGGTGTGGGCGCGCTGTAGGCGTTCTGGGGCGGGACGCAGCGCGCTTGAAAACTCCGAGGCATGTACGATCGTGAATCGGCAAAGTGCGGCGCAGTGCAGCGCTCGCCAACTCCGACAGGCAGACCTAGTTGATTCTGATCTAAATGCTCCGGCGGAGGCGAAGTGAAGCGAGAACGGAACATGCGAGGAAACATAGAAGAACGTATCAGAAATCTTGGCGCTCAGCTCCGTGCGGCATGGAGTATGATTCCGAAATATCGCCTTTATAAAGGCGTAAAACATTCTCAGAAAAAGAGCTCAAATCTCAAAAATAAAAAATAATTTAAAAAAAATCACTTTCCAAAAATCTCCAACGGCGCAATATCAAGAATTAGGATATTGGAAATTGCCGGGAAATACAGTAATTCAAATTCTGAAAGCTATTCTCAAAATCAAAGGCGGGACAGTTCAAAATACAGTAAAAATACAGAAAAGAGCTGATTGGCTGAGCTAGCGGGGGCTTGGCTATCCCTGCCAATCAGAGCACGAGCTACTTGTCCCATTGTAGTCTATGGAGAGATGGGCGCAATGAAATCTCGGCTCTCAGCGCCGTGTGGCATGGAGTATGATAAAAAAATCATTTTTATTAGGTGGAAAATATTCTCAGAAAAAGAGCTGAACCCTTCTATAAACATCGATCCGTTTATTCCCGAACAACGCATTTGTCGCCGAAACCGGTGCACATCAGGAATTGCAATATAGAGAATTGCCGGGAAATACAGTAATTCAAATTGTTTAAGCTCTTCTGATTGGTCGGCATAAACCAGCCAATCAGAATAGGAGCGATAGTGGCCCATTATATCCTATGGAGGAGTATTGACCAAACAGAATAGGAGCGACAGGGACCCATTCTAACCTCGTGAGAATTATTGACCAATCATATTCACAGGCGGGACAGTTCAAAATACAGTAAAAATCGAGAAAAGAGCTGATTGGTTGAGCTAGCGGGGGCTCGTCCAGCTTAGCCAATCAGAGCGCGAGCTACTTTCTCATAAAGTTCTATGGGGCAAAGAAATTCCAAGCGAGCTCTGTGATTGGCTAACTTAAAAGAGGCGCGGTTATTTGGACCAATGGAAGAGCGAGCGATGCTCTTATGGGTTTTCTAATGCAATCGGGAATACAACAGTACATGGCCAAAATCAAATGATAAGAGTACAGAAGTTGTACCGATGTGTATATAAAATGAACAATAATATTGGGGTAAAGAGAAAAAAAAAATTCAATAAAATCATGTTTATTTCTTTATTTTTGTTACACCCATACTATTGATCAGTGGCTAATGAAAATAAAGAAATAAACATGATTTTATTGAATTATTATTTTTTTTTTCATACATGTTGCCCTTAGTGTTGCAATTTACAAAGCTTTGGATTGAAAAAGAGGATCCAGTCAAAAAAGAAATACATTCCTTAGTTTGGTATGTGTAATTGCATGTGGTGCAAACATGATGACCACATTTTAAAAAGCCCTTATTACGGAGCCAGGAGGGAGGATGAGACACGTGACATAAAGAGGTTAGGAGAAAGAATGGTACCAAGAGAAAGAGCTCATTTAGGAACATATTGAATACCTTTTTCAATTATTTCACCAATATTCTCTTATTCTACTAAAACAGGCAAATGTTTCTTAATAATTTTTACTATATCATAAAATTGAGATCTATAAGCTGTAGTAAAAAAATATATTTTATCATCTATATTGTTTCTCCTAAGTTTTTTACCATTTTTCTTACTGTTAACTAAGGAGGTTCTTTATATCTTATCTACAATATCAACAGCCCTTTTCAGATATGACTCAGGATAAATTCGGTCATATAGAAATTTAGAAATATAGTTTTTGTGTGTTTCACAAGTCGAAGAATTTGAGCAGTTTCGCTTGGTACGAAATTATTCTCCAACAGGTATATTTTTAATGATGTGGGGTGGATGGCAACGGGACGCCCTATTGTGGCGTCGACTGAATCAGTATTATCCCAATTGGCTATTTATTTGGATTGAATATTGTCACCCTTGGTTAGATATACCAGATCTTTCATTCTGGATACCTCTGATTTTTTGAATACATTGAAGACAATTATGTCACTTGACAAGGGGAGTTTTCTGTTGACACTTGATGTCAATAGTCTCTATACGTCAATTGACCATGAGAAGAGTATAAGAGCTACGCAAAGATTGCTAGAAACATGGACTGATTTGGATTCTGGACAACAAAATGTTTGTCTAGATTTAGTTCGTATAATACTTGAAGACATTTTTTTCTTTTTGGTAATGATTTTTATATACAAAAACGGGGAACAGCTATGTGCCCCCCATATGCAAATACTTACATACCGGATTTTGAGTAGATGTTTATATGTTTATACACATTAATTGTTTCAGAGATATGCCAAGGTGTGGTTATGATTTATTGACAACATATTTTGCATATGGGTGGCCCTGAGTCATCAATGTTTGATTTTCTTGCTTTTATGAATGGAGTCTACCGTGAACTGAGCTTTATCTTACATCACAGTAAAACTGAAGTCAGATTTTTGGATACATTAATTAAGAAAGATTCATCTGGCCATCTATATATGTTGATTTATACCAGAAGCCGACTGATAAAAACAGCTTATTTGAATTTAATAGTAACCATTCCAAATCAATTAAAAAAAAGCTTAACAGAGGTCCAAATTCAAAAGAGTAGAAAGAATTATTTCAGACACAGAAATTCTGGATGTTCGTATTGGAGGTTTACATAGAGAGGATATCCAACCATATTATTAGAATTTGAAGAGCACGACTTAAGACTCCCATATCCGTTAAGGAAAATAAAAACATCAAGAAGCGGCAGGCTTGTGTGACTACCTACTATCCCTTTGTTTCGAAAATACAGGGGGCAGTCTGAAAGTATTAACCTTTGTTACAACAGGCCTTTCCAAAGGATGAGGAATTTACCTCTCCTCCTTTGAGTTGTTGTAAAAGATCACCCAATTTACGTGATAAAATAATTCGGGCAATTTGGTAATTGGCAATTTAACTAAAATTCCACAACAAACTTTTTTACATCCACGGAAAAAAGGGGTACCTATCCTTGTCTTGGTTGTAGCCAATGTTCAAATGTTATTAAAGGAGAGTTTTTAACTCATCCTCATACAGGAAAGAAAAACACTATTAATCAATTTTTCACTTGTCTCGTTTTGTGACCTATGTAATTAAATGCCCCTGTGGTCTCTCATAAGAAGGAGAGGCATTTGAAAGGAAGGGAGATATTGTGCAGCTTAGTGTGTTCTGTGACCTTGAATTGAAAAAGCATTCTCTTTTACCACTTTTTTGGCCAGCAGACCTCTGATAGTTATCCCTATAACTTTTAAATAGTTTTATTGAAGTCCGTGCGTCTGTTTGCCGCAAAGAGCGCAATTGTACGCATATTGTATAATACATATTTTATAGTAAATTTCACCTGTTGTCAGTGGTGCGAAGGCCACCATATTAATCCATATAACATTTAAATACTCTTATTGCAGTCCATGTGTTTGTTTGGTACATAGAGCTCAGTTGTACGCATATTGTTTTATACATATTTTATAGTAAATTATGCCTGTTGTCAGTGGTGGCAAAACCGCCATATGTAATCCATATAACTTTTTAGTACTTCTATTTCACTCAGTGAGTCTCAGTTTGGTGCTAGTCGTACACTTGTATGATAGTTTGTTGAAAACTATCAACTGCTAGTCCTACTGGGCACTTGTAAATCTCAGGGACTGAAGCAAGAACACTGTTGATTTTGCGTTGTGGTTCTTCCACCAGACCACATTTCACAGATATTTGATAGAAACAATTCTGTTTCTAATCCTAGTTGGCTGTTGGAAATTAGTGGGATTTAAGAATAGCTGTGATTCACCATCTTTCAATAAGAGACTGTCAAAAACTCTTCCATAACATTTTTATATTTCTGAACATGGAGCGAACTGCAGGTGGTAAGCGAGCAAAGAGGGGTGTAGGACATGGAGGTAGAGGTACAAGAGAAGTGACAACACGCAAGCCAGCTGGTGACAACACGCAAGCCAGCAGATCGTCGGTTGCAGGACCGTCAGGCCTGTCATCGCTGGGTCGGTGCCCTGTGAATCTCAGTAACAAACAGCGTTGCCAACAGGGCTGTGGAGTCAGAGTCGTGGAGTTGGAGTTCGTGCCTATTTTGTAGGAGTCGGAGTCGTCATAAAATGGACCGTCTCCCAAAATATATAATAAGTTGGTCCAGTTAGTTTGATGCAGTGCAAAGAGCAAGAGGAATTGGGTCCGGCCAGTGCGACTGCTCCCTTATCTTCAGCCTTATCACATGAGGAGTGTAATTGATGACATGGAGCAGGCTAAGTGCTGCCCCAGGGGAAAAGATCCCGCTCCCATGGCAAACAGATTTCAGCAACATTTTTCACCTGCATTCAAAGAAGTAGAAGATTTAAAACCATTCATCTAAACTGGACTGTGGCAGAGGCAATTCCTTTATACTGACATTGTTAGAGATGTTGCCCCTTTTGGTCACCCCCTTTGCCCCCAACCCAAGTTAGTGAGAGGAGGCCGTTCTCTACCGGGAAATAATGAGATCAGATGTGAGGTCATGTTTGCAGGATCTGATGGGCAATACTATTTCACAGAACAAATTCAGAGACTCCACAAATGTTCCTGCAATGTTTTACATGTTTACAATTTTTTTGTTCTAAAGTCGTATCCAATAAATATATTTTACACTGACGAGCAAAATGGTAATGATTAGTGTTGAGCGATTGCGTTGGCTATCGAGATCGATTGATAGTCGATAGTCGGCCGCTATCGATAAGGTTTACCCATGTGAAACATCGATTATGAGCGATTACCCTTAAAGTCTATGGGAGAGCAACAAACCTTCTTATTACACCCAAACAGGGCTGGAGAAACTGAAATTAACATCCCCAACAGTCAAATGATACGTGCCACTCTTAGGCAACAAAACTTAGGTTATAAAAGTCACAGAAAAAAAGTCACAGACCATTCACTATCCCTGTCTTGTACCAAGCCTGACCCTTAAACCTGCATCACCCACATATTAAAAAGTGCCAGAAGGCAGTATGATTCGAACCATCATGTTACTTGAACTGGACATTGAATATCCCTGTCCTGGAACGCAGCATGAGCCCCAAACCTGCATGACCCCCACATTTAAAAAGTGCCACAAAAAGGAGTCTTTCAACCACCATTTTAGTTGAACTGGACACTAACTATATCTGTCCTGAGCCGCAGAATGACCATTAAACCTGTCTGACCCACAGTTTAAAAAGTGCCAGAAAAATGAGTCTTTCAACCACCATTTTAGTTGAACTGGACAAACACTGTCCCTGTACTGGGCCACAGTATGACCATTAAACCTGTCTGAACCCCAGATTACAAAGTGCCGGAAAAAGGAGTCTTTCAACCACCATTTTAGTTGAACTGGACATTGACTAGAACTGTCTTGTGCCACAGCATGACCCAGGGCCGGAGTTACAGTGGGTGCGGTGAGAGCCCAGGCTGGCGTCCGTCATCTATTAACACGCAGGTTAAAATGCCCTGATGACGACAGCAACAAAAATTGTCATGCTGAAGCAGAGTGCGGTAAGCGGAAGTGTGAGAACTCCAGCCTTCCTCAGTACACAGTCAAGACCTGGGTAGCGCTTGCCCCTCCGTATGAGTGCGGACCAATTGAGCTTCACTTGGAAATACTGGTGGTTAACGCTCCTGTTACACCCAGGTGCCCTTTTGCTTGGCATTCTTTTTCTCATTTTACTCAACGTGCTGGAGGAAATTGTCTCTGTACTTTGTTCTCCGTCCGTGCTCCATACTCCATGTCCTCTGAATAACCTACATCTGGTCAAGTTTTCCTGTACCTCCCTTGTACAATTCAGGGGAATTTTTTTACCAGCTATTTTGTACATGCAAGTTTTTTAGTAGTTTAATTCTAGAAAACACATTTTTAAAATGGGATGGAATCCCACCATGTCTTTGTTTCTCTTTTTTTAATTGTATTAAATGGGTTGTCTTAATACAGGGATTGATAGCTATGTTAAAGATCTTGCAAAAACAAGTCATTTTGCAATATGTGTCCATAACAGTGTCCTACCTATTCATGTTTCTGACAGCACCATCACCCTTGAGCCACTCTTGACAATTGTGAAGAACAAATGTCTGTTAGAAACAAACATTTTTTAGAATAGGACCTGTAGTATAGCTGCATGTCACAGCAAAATGCCGCCAAAAATTCAAAGCATGACCCTTGAGCCACTTTGGACAATTGTGAAGAACAAATGTCTGTTAGAAACAACATTTTTTAGAATAGGACCTGTAGTATAGCTGCATGTCACAGCAAAATGCCCCAAAAATTCAAAGCATGACCTTGAGCCACTTTGGACAATTGTGAAGAACAAATGTCTGTTAGAAACAACATTTTTTAGAATAGGACCTGTAGTATAGCTGCATGTCACAGCAAAATGTCCCCAAAAATTCAAAGCATGACCCTTGAGCCACTTTGGACAATTGTGAAGAACAAATGTCTGTTAGAAACAACATTTTTAGAATAGGACCTGTAGTATAGCTGCATGTCACAGCAAAATGCCCCCAAAAAATTCAAAGCATGACCCTTGAGGGCCCCTTTGGACAAATTTGGGAAAAACAAAAATCTGTTA
>JAODAL010050850.1:0-27098 GCA_025379985.1 Phyllomedusa bahiana | reverse complement strand
AATGGACCAGTAACAGGCTTGAGAAATCCTTGGATATGAAATTCCCTACTGAAATTAACATGTGAAATTTAAATGTTTATGGGGCAGAATTAGACCCACCCTGGACTTTAATGAAAATACCCCACAAACTAAAACAAAATAACGGAAAAGGAGCAGTCTCTGATAAAAGCAGTTTCATTCAGAATGGATCAGCAGATAATCTGGTGAGCAACTGACAGACTTCTGGTGGTCTCCCCCCTCCTCACCCCAATCGCTGATAAAGCTATTTGCTTTAAGGGAGAGCTATGCAGCAGCAGACGGACACTTATGTCAGGGCACAATAAGAGAACTGTGAGGAGAGAGCGTGTCGTCCTTATTTATAGTGTGGTCGTCACAGAAGCCGTCCAGTCTCTGATTGGCTTCATGTCTGCACATGTCATTGAGGGTGTTCCTTTCTTCCTCTCAGAGTGCTCTGCCTCATGTCACGCCATGTGCTTGTGGCCATTTTAGCAATAAAAAAACACGCTTCATTCCCGCGAATCACCTCAAACTTCGACTTGCAGAACCGAAGTTTTCCTGAAATTCTAAATGAATTCCACTTCATTAGAATCGATTCGCCCATCTCTAGTTAAGGCCTACTAATGAGCTGCATTGAAGCAACTACTTACTGATTTGTTCCAGCCAACTGAGTTTTCTGAGTTTTATTTCAATCAGGAATTTAAGTACCCAACTCCAGCTCTGCCTTCTAGGTCCCTGTGGCCTCCTGTCCTGGAAGAGCTGAAGCATCCTTGTACGGTTCTGTCTTCTATGAATATTGTCCCTGTGGTGCTGACGCTTCCATATCTGGCCATTGCACCAATATCTCATGCACTCAGAATTCCTAGTTTCAGAGTTCCTAAGTTCCTGTGTCCTGGTGACCCTAATCCTTCGTTTGTTTCCTGCCTAACTCTGATCTCTGCCTGCTGGTTCAAGTCTGCAGTGCCTCCGTTGATCCAATGTCCTGTTGCTGTGCCTCCATTGTTCTTGTGTCCTGCCTGCTGGTACAAGCCTGGTATCCTGGTGTCACATCTGTTTGTCTGGACTCTATTGCTCCTAACTTCTCTGAATGCAGGTGGACTGGCAGTTGTCATCTGCGGTTCCAAGGACCCACTTTCTCCCCTTGAAGAGATGTTTCATGAACTGCCTGGATTTCAATAAAGTCCTTTGAAACTTAACAATCTGCTTATCTTCACTTACAATGCACTGCCCCGAACAAGAAACCAAGGTGAAGAGTAACAGATCCTTCAGACAGTTGACAGGTAGGAAAGTATAACTTTTTTCCCCCACCCTTGCCCCATTTCAAATGAATTTTCTTCCATTGGACAATCTCCTTTAAGTACTCAACTATACCAACTCAAGAAAGAGAATTATATGAGCATTTTACATCAGATATTACCTTTTACCATACCCTCCTCATGTGAATAAATCATAGTTGCAATGTAAAAATGTTATGTTTTTTTTTTAAATCACGTTTTTTTATGACACCATAGCTACGACTTGGCAGTTAATTTACAGGGTTACAGTTTATTTAAAAGAGAACATAAAAATTGTAAGGGGGGAGGAGTATGTCTTTATACGAAATCCTGTTTGAAGCCATCACTACAGGAAGATATAGATAGAGAAAATTAACATGTGGAGTAATTTTGGGTGAATAAAAATGGGGGTAATAACAATAATAAAATTCTATTAGGGGTCTGTTATAAGTCAACAAATATAACAGAACCCATGGAAGATGTACTCCTCAGGCAAATAGGGGAAGTGGCTAATCATAATGAGGTTGTTATTATGGGCGACTTAAGCTACCGAGGCATTCATTGGGAAACTGAAACCTGTGGCTTTCATAAAGGAAACAGATAGTTACCTTTCCCAACTGGTGCAGGAGCCGACTAGAGGAAAGGCCCTTTTGTACTTAATATTGACTAACTGACCTGACAGAGTAACAAAGGTTCAGGTTGGGGGGACCCTAGGAAATAGTGAACACAATATAATAGCTTTCCAATTATCCTTCAATAGAGTATTTTGTTGAGAAGCCACAAAAACATTGTATTTCAGGAAGGCTAATTTCAAATTTCAAAACACATTGACTGGGAAAAGGTCTTCAAAAATAAAATAAAAAATGGGAGATCTTTGAAAACATCCTAAGCACTCACTGTGAGGTACATACCTTATGGTAATAAAACAATTACACAAACACTACCATGTACTCTACTTAAGCACGATGTATAGGTGTAGAGAACCCTTGATATAATGAAATGAAGTTCTGGGTATACCAATACAATTTAAACCAAAACAACTACAGGTATAAAACCTAGAATAAAGATACATAAAAAAATAACTTTTAATAAAAATAAATAAGAATTGAGAAAGAAAACGAAAAGACACCCTCAAATATACCCTATCAAATACCTGTCTGCCTCAAAAATGGGGAAATCGCCCCAATAAGGGCGCCCCCACACAGGAACCCAAACTACCCCTGGCCCAAGCCACATCTAAATGAAAAAAAGAAAAACACATATCCCCCACATGGAGTGCCCAACCAAAAAAAGGGCTGTGATAAATAACAAACAACAGACAATATAGTTTGATGTTCAAAAATTTTCTAAAATTGATGATCCCTCATGGGAAGATGATCAATAACGCATAAATTTTCCCAATATTCCCCCCGGTTTCCCCCCTAGATACGGGGGTTTTCTCGGGGAAAAATTAGTTGATAACAACAATACGGAAATCTAAGGAAAAATCAAAAAGATGATGCAATAAAAAAACCACGCCCCTTTAAGATGGAAAACAGGGCTGGTAAGATAGAGGACGGGGTCCAGGATAAGTCTGACAGACCCCCGCTATCTGATTACTGAACAGGTCCAAGCATAAAAAAATTTCGTGAATCACAAGCCACATATAAGAAAGGAAAATTTAAACCCAAATTTAGTATCACTTAGCACCTTTGACTACCACAGGCCCTGTATGCAAACGCCAAAAAAAAAAAAATTTGCAACACACAGAACGTAAAGCTTAAACTTTTTTCGAAACAAGTCGTAACAAAAAACTGAACAAGCTCACCCCCCCTGCGTGGGTTTCGATGGGAACATCTACTTAGAAATCAGGAAAAAAAGGAAGATATCCAACATTCCATAAAAGCGAAAAGGGATTTTTTTCGGAAAAATGCAATAAAACCAGATCCCAACAAGACAGAGCATTACTTTGCTTTCAGGTTGGGGACACCCCTTTTTATCCCACAGGTTTGAACATATAATTTATGCTAGGAGAAAGGTTTTTACTTTTAGCATAAAAATAGCTAAAACCCTGTGCTATAAAGGTGGGCCGATACTGGGGCCCCCCCCTGTACAAAATGTTACATTTCAAAGATAAAAAGATTTTATAACACCCTTTTATCTTTTTATCTCATTTTTGGGTTCGGGGGGCAGGCCCCCGTATGGCAAACCCTTTTATTGCAATGTGTTGCAAAACCTTTATAGTGGATTAAGGGCGCTGTGTCAAATCCTGAAATTCTAAGCTAATTTTCGCCTTGTTGGCATTTTTCCAAAAATTGTAACCTTCTCGCTTTAAGGGAATGTTGTATATCTTCCTTTTTCTAATACACAGAAATATACACTACACCCATAAAATTTTTGGTAGAGAATGATGGAGTTGCGGGGAGGAGGGGACTGCTACAGGGTCTAGTCTGAATCTGCTAGGGCCGTTTTTTCTTGAAGTAACATCAAGGGAGGTTTGCACAGACCCTCTTTTGTTTTCAAAAATTCCCTGAAACATTCATGCCTTCAGAAATTTTGTATGGAAACTTTGGTGAACCTCACTGACGGGAGCTTCTCCTCAATTTCACCATCCTGCTTCAATGAAATAAAAAGATCATTAATTTTTTTTAAAAATTTTAAATTTTGGAGTGCCCGGGTCCTGTTTTTTTTCCCCTAAATGCTGTTATCTGCTGGTCTAGTTACTTAAGGTTTTCTTTGGGTTAGTTTTTGGCCCATGAGAGTTAGTAAAAGTATAACTAATTTTCACTGATGTCCAACCCACCCATTACCAAAGCAACCCACTCTTGCCTTGGTTTTTTCAATTTCTCATCTGAAAAACCCCAGAAATTCTTATGGAGAGGGGACAAATTTTTTCAAACGCCTCAAAATTTGACCTCACTTCATCCCACATCAGCAATATTTTGATGGCATCATAAACATTATAATTTTTATAACTCCCTTAAAGGGGGGGTTCACTACTTAATTACCTTACCCCAGTTCTGTTTTTGGTTTCATTTTTTAATTTAGGGGTTTTTTCTGTCTTCTATTAGGCTGCAGTAAAACCCGGGCTGTAGCAAAGAACCAGTGCTCGCCTACAGAAGAGTAAACGGTCTGTAGCTATACAAACCTGAGGGGGGCTGACAGCCCAAACAAGGGGGAATCTAGAATGGGTAGGGCCTGTTAATGAACATATATTGGAAAGGACTTGTTTTTGCAAAATCTTTAAAAATAAAAAGGGAATCCCTTTTGGTGGACAACCCTATAAGGTCTCTCACTATTTTTGGGTACCCTGAAAAGACTGAGAATGTCCCCCGTAAATAATAAAACCTTGAAGGGGGCTATGACTCCCTTTACCCTTGGGGGAAAAAGTGAAGTAGTTTTGAAGGTAAAAATCTACCTTTTTTTTTGGGTTTGAAGCATCTAAAAATTTTGGGACCCTGGGGAAATTTTCAAGCAGAAGAGAATTTTTAAAAAGAATGTTTCGCCCAAATAAAACAGCAGGGACAAATGGGGTTCACAAAACCCCTCTTCAAAAATCCCAGCGTAACCCAGCCTTTTTAATTTGTCCTCCAAATAACAGCAGAGATGCATTAGTAACATTAGAGCTCCCCTCAGATTAGAGAGTGATGCCTACAAAGACTTGAGCATAAAAAAACTCCCAAAAGCATTACCCCCCCAAGTAGTGTTGACGAACCGTTTTAGAAAAGCTAAGTTTGACTCGAACTTCCCCGATTTTTTAGAACTCCCAACATTTTTTCAGTTCGTTCCGTTAAATTCATTTCGAAAGCCGTTTTAGTTTAATTTTTAGCTCTTCCTGCCTTTTGGGGCATTTAATCAGTGCAGAGCACATAGAGTTTCAAAAAAATCATCACTGAGGTTTTAGGGGTTCATTGGTGCTAAAATCACTGACCCGTTTTAGTATTTTCACCTTTTTGCCCTTTTGGGAAAGCGGCCAGATTTGTTTCTTAGTGATTTGGACAGGGAAAAGCTGCTATTTAGATTAGTTTTGTATTTTGGTGGTTACACAAGCTTTGGGAATCATAACAGCATTTTTAGGTAGTTTGGTATTGCTGGGTGCTCTTTCCCCCACCCCGAAACTGTTTTTTGGCGACATTTGCAGGGTCACTTAACACCTAACTCCATATTTCTCATACTATATAACATAATCAGTGTCCAAAAATTAATTTTTGCAGTTTTTGGGGGTTTCCCTTTTTATAACACCCGTTACCCAAAATTTCCCATAGAACGAATTATTTCAAATAGTGCTTGGTTCTGCAAATTATTTGATTGAAGAAAAATTCATTTTTGCAGTTTTGGAGGTTCAGTTATTGCATAACACACTATTACCAAATCTCCTAAGAAAGAAATCTATTTCAAATAGTGGTTGGTTGCTACAAATTATTCTGATTGAAGAAAAAATTTTTTTGCAGTTGTGGGGGTTCAGTAATTGTATAGCACACCGTCTCCAAATTACTAAACAAAGAAATATATTCTCAATAGCGGTTGGTTGTTGAAAATTATTCTTACTGGAGAAAAGTTCATTTTTGCAGCTTTGGGGTTTCAGTAATTGTATAACGCACTGTCTCCATATCTCCTATACAAATGTGGTATCCCACTAATGTGTTGAAGTTTGTATATGTTTTTCCTGGGAATATGTGTATACTGTGCTTTGTAAATTTAAGTAATGTACTGTGCAAGAGTTCCAGTCAAGGGTTAACTTTGTTAGATCCACCTACAGCACAGGGCATCTGGGGGGTGGAGACAGGGGAGAGGAACAGGATGTGAAGTGAGCCAGGGAGGCGGTGCATGCCATGTGGCCAGAGGAGCTGGTGAGGGATGTGCAAGAAACAGAGAGAGAGATTGCTGAGAAAAAGAGGGGAGATGACTAAGTGGCTGTGAGACACTGTTGTAAGAAGGAAAGAAACTGCTGTTGTACTCTAATCTGAACTGTGAAGGAACTACCTCCAGTAAAGTTTATGTATTTGCATCTTCTATCTGACTGGTATCATCTTTATCCACTCAACATCCATTACAAATTCTGGCGTCCACGAACAGGATTCAAATTACCTCTGTGACCTTGGAAGACTATTTCTGCACCAGTGTAACATCATACAGTTAGAAGAGGTAAGAAGAACTGCACCACGGTATACTACAGCCCCATAAACAATGTCTACAGAAGGGGATGGTGAGCAGCCCAGCACTAGTGGATTTGCTGCTGCAGCACAGACCATGCCACTAACAATGCCTTACTATTTGGGAGCACCTTGGCTCCCTAGTTATAAAGGGGAAGCCGACAGCCTCAGAGGCTTTAAAAAAAAGATCTTAGCCATTTTGGATGAACCCAGTTCCCCCTGAGCAAAAGGTGGAAATATGATTGGCAGCGAAAGGTTCTCCCTTAAGGGGAAGTGAAATTTGGGCCCCCTCAACAGAAAAAAATCGGCTGAGAAAGTCCTTGAGAGATGGAAAAATCTTTGAACCGAACTGTGTCAGAATAAAAAATGAGATTCTTTAGCAGGAGACAGCAGTCACTGAATTTTTAAAGGCTATCCCTTTAAAGTTTACAAGAAGCCCCCATGCCGTTATGCAAGCTGCCCTGCTAAAAGTAAAAAATGTGATAAAACATTGGGGGAAACGTTTATGAAGGAGTAATGTCAGGGGTATAAACGATTAAAATGCTCTTTTCCCCGTATCCAGACTGCAGTTTTTAGACTTCAAAGAGAGGGCTAAAAAGGTTTAATGAATAGAGAGGGCGAATCTCTAAAAAATTCGTTCGGTCACTTCCCCCAAATTTTTCCCAAAAAAAAAAATTAGTTTCTTTCCGAATTCCTTGGGCACAAATGGGTTTAAAAAACGGGCTATTTCCGGCTGCCAGACCCTGCAGGGTGCTGTAGACGTTTTCCCATGCTTGTGTCTGTTTAAAATATGCAGGGGGAGCTTGGTTTGGTTTCATACAATGTTGTGTTTTAGTATGACACGCAGATGACTGCCCCCGTCTTAGAATGTTCACTAAAAAATTTCCCCTGGGCACTTAAGGGGCAAAACTGCCCAAAAAATCAAGCGGGAATGTACCCTGATAAAGTCATGCCAGCGAAAGCTGGAAAAAAAAACAAGCTGAGAGCCAGGTGGCAAATTAGTGACAGAGTGTGGAGGTGACGGCGGCCCCACAGCAGATGAGGTCGGCAGTGGCCAGACATTTGGGGTGGCAAAACACGAAAAAGCCCAGAGGGGCCAATGACAGAGCGGAGGTCCGGCGGCAGCAGTATGAGGTAGGCAGTGGCCAATGACATTTGGAGGGGGCAAAAACAGTATAGGTCAAGGTGGCACAAGATACAGTGTGTAGGTCACGAAACAGCAGCTGAGATCGGGCAGGGGGACAATGCATTCTGGGGCGGAAAACAGTATTAGGCCACAGAGTGGCACATGAAAAAGTGTGGAGGCACGACGCAGCAGCATGAGATAGGCAGTGGCACAATGACATTTGGAGGCGGCAAAACGTATTGGGCCCAAAGATGGCCAATCCCCAAGTGTGGCGGTACGGGGGGCGCAGTATGAGATCGGGCGTGGACAATGACATTCTGGGGGGCAAAACAGTATTAGGCCACAGGTGGCACAATCACACAGTGGGAGGTCACGACGGCAGCGTTGAGATCAGGCAGTGGAAAATGACATTCTGGGGGGCGGCAAAACAGTATTGGGCCACGAGGGGCACAATCAACAGTGTGGAGGTCAGGCGGCAGCAGATGAGTCAGGCAGTGGAAACAATGACTTTTGGAGGTGGAAAAAAAGGAGGAAGCACAGAGTGGCACAATGACAGGGGGGTCACGGCGGAACGCATGGGGTCAGGAAAGGGACAATGACCGTGTGGAGGCTGGCAGGAACGCGCAGCATGAGGTCGCAGGGGCCCAAAGACACGTGTGGATGTCAGGCAACAGCAACAGCGCGCAGCATGAGGTCAATAGTGGAAAATGAAGAGTGTTGAGGGGGTGGAAATACCGCCCCTGGAAAAGATGGTGGTAGGCAGAGGGAGAAACTGTCAGCGATGTGTGGCTGGGTGGGTGGCGGCATCAAAATAGTGGTGAGGCAGGTAGTTTAAACCCAGACTGACGCTTGGCTTGGGTGTGGAAATCCTGGCCGACCCACGCCTGTTTCTTTTGCAAAGGTCAGTGTTCCACATTTCCCGGGACAAGGGGTTTCCTTGGGGTAACGATGGCCCCCCGCCGATGAACACCCCCTTGTGCCCCCTATGGCCGGGCGGACGCTTTCCACTGCAAAACTCGGCAAGTTGCGGCCCACACCCAGTTTGGCTGCCAGAGTCCAGCGGATCTTCTAATGAGGTGGAGAGTGCTGTAAAAGTAGTCCAAAACCTGTTGGTTCAGGGACTGCTCCGGCCCTGTTTCTGCTGTGGCGACTGCCCTCCTCATAGGGGGTGAAAAAAGCTGTTCAGGACTCCAGACCTAGGTTATACTGGGAGGGGTATGCCCCTACCCCCCCCCCATTTCCCGCGCAGCCGCGGCAGTAGGTGGCGTGAGGCCCCCCCGGGTCGACTGTCAGAGGAGGGATGATGCCGCAAATAGGCAGCAGAAAACTGTTTACGGAGGTTTCCCCCTTTATGTATTTAGTTTGTCTTCCCTCTCAATAGGGGGGAAAAAGGCTCCCATTTTGGGCCCCGGTAGCAAGGGTCCAATAGGGTGGAGACCCAGAAGTAATCCCTCTGCGGTGTGACTATTCGGCTGCCCAAACCCAGGCAAAAAAGCATGCTGCGGGCCACCAACAAGTGACTCCGAGGGGCTCCTATTTCCCATTTCCACTATATACTGCCAGGTGCTTGGGGGTTTTCCCCATTTCCCTCATCTCCATCCCCCCTCCTCCAGCTGCCCCTGCCCCCTCCTCCTCTCGTCACCTGAGTAGAAAACCCACTCCCAATTTCACCAGCAATGTTTGCCCCCCAATGTCCTCCTCCCCCTCCCCTTTTCGTCCCCACCAGACTCATGTGCGAAAGATGTAGTGCCGTCTCGCCCCCTCCCCAGACAGTTTTTTTCAGATCTGTTCCGGACTAAAGCAGGGGAATGATGTTTTTCATCCCCTTCCTGGCGATGACAAAAAACGCCCCTCCTAATTGGCCTAAAACAACGGCAGGTGTCACCATGAGCTCCCTGGTGAATCAAATTTTTCCAGGGGAGTATTCTGTCTCCCTGGATAAAAAAAATCTTTTTATGGCCTTTCTGTTATACAGTCGGTCCAACTGTGCAGGCGGAAATTCCAGCGGGTGGAAAATCGCATATCAGAGTGTGTCGGGGGGGGCCCGTTTGCCGCTGAACACGAAGAGGGTGTTCCTGGCTTTGTACGAATGGATAAAGTGCATGAACAGTTTCCTGGCCATTTTCGTTGTTCTGAAGATCGGGGGAAAGACTTGGGAAACCCTTTTCCAAAACCCCAGATTGAAACGTGGCCATGGGGGCATGGACCCCCCCCTTTTGGTGCAGCGCGGACACCATGTTCCTCCCATTGCCCGTCACCATGGTTCGATTTGCAGTTGGGCGGAAAAAGCCCCCACATCGAATTTTGCTGCTGAGCGGAGCAGTTCCCCCCTGGTGCTTCGTTCGCCGAGGCAAGCCAGGTGTAGAACTGGTGACCCGCTGTCCCCTACCCCTGTGGTATTGGAGCAGTACTTGTGGGGCTGAGATGGTGGTGGTGGTGGAGCAGGAGGGGGGGAATTGGCGCGGTGCGCGTTTGAAAACGGGGGGAGGAAAAAAAAAAAAAAAAAAAAAAAACGGGTTCCTGTCAAGTTGTTGGTGGCCTGGGCGGGAAAGACATTCACCGTGGGCCGTAAAGGACATGTTTGGCCCTGAGTGTTCGTCCAGCGTCGCGCTGCCGTGCACTTGGAAAAACCGATAAGTCAAGGACTGACCCACCTTTGTTTACATATTTATGAAGTGTGGTACTCCCTTTTTGGAAAAAAAATTTTCGGTTTGGAAATCTCCATCTCGGCTGGCACAAGCCATAGTTTCTGAACGGTGGGGTCACCTTTGGGAAAGGGGGGGGACTGCATACCCCAAAAATTGGGGCAGCAGCCGGTCAGCTGCTGCACCTTGGATGGGTTTGGACAATATGTTGTCTCTTTGCAATGCCCGTGAACGATGTGGCGCCAAAAGAGTAGCGGGAGCAGGAGCATTGGGCCGGGGGATGATGTCAAAGAGAAAAAAAACTCCTTCGGCAGAGGTGGTGGAGCCTTGATGGTCATGGCTCGGGAATGGCGCTGTGTGGTTTTTGGGGGGGAGGTTGGGTTTCTCCCAGGCCCCCGGATGGGGACGCTGATGGTTGAGCAGGGCCGTGGGTCCAAGTTAGCTCCCCGGCCCGCTTCATTTTGCCCCCAGATTCTAATTCCCTATTCGGCTTCCCGGTGTCTTAGCAAAAAAATTCCACACCGCGGAGTATCGGATTTTACCGCCAACGCTCCCCACTGGTGATACTGCCGCCGCTGCCTCGCGGGCCCCTTTTGTGTACTTTCTTGGACCCGCGAACGGGTTTTTTTACCCCCTGGCCGCTTGGCTCCCGACCTCAACTGTGCTATCTGCTGACTCACGGCCACACGACCCACTTTTGGCTGGCGCTGCCTGATGGCAACCTGACCCCTCTTTCTGATGATGATGAAACCCCTTGCCTCCCCCGGGTCCCCAAAGGGGGTCGGTACATCATATCTTTTTGTGTTTCATGCATGTGTCTCATCACGATCTTGTTTTTGCCGAGGGTGACCTCTCACCATGTCCCCATGGGCCCTCTCCAAATCTTACTTTTCCGCCTACTGCAAAAAACAGGCGATTTGGCCCATTTTTTTGCTGCCAGTAGTGCTGACTGCCCTCCTCAAATTGTTTTTCGCTTATAGTGGGCTGAGCCCCCGACCCCCATAGTAGTCTCTGGTGAAGGAAAAGGATGGGACAGGGGGGTGAGGACAGGGGGAGGGCGTGACCCCCTCCCGGGCCATGCCAAATAATGGTTGTGTTGAGGTTCCCACCGACTTTGGCTGGGGTTTTCAGTGTCATCTGGGAGGAAAAGGAGACTGTAACCAACAAGAACCTTGGGTTGCTGAAAAAAAAAACGGCCGCAGATGACAGCGGGAGTTTTGGCCTCACCCATGACCCCTGCTGCGACGTCCCCTTGTGTGCTGGACTGGGCTGTTCCGGAATGTTTGTGCCCCGCCCCTTGCAGGTGCAGAGCCCGCTTCCTCTCTGTCTGACATACGTTTTTTTAAAATGTAAAAACATGGTTTTATGATGATATTGATTGATAAAATTTTCCTTGTTTTTGACTCCCAAAAGAACCCGTAACAAGGGGGGGGTTTGGGGAAACCCCTTTGGATTAAATTGCGCTCCCAAATGGCCCGGAAAAATTTCTTGTATGTGTCGTTAAAAACACTGTGTTTTTTACTAAAAGTAAAAACCAAACAGGGTTAAAATTTAACCCTTGGACTGAATTAGGTAAGGAAAAAGTATATATTTTGGGATTTAAAAAGACGTTTTATTTTTGTCAACACCCAGCAAAACAAGCTTAATTAACCCCCGGGTGTAAATTGCGCCAAAGAAAATTGAGCCGCACAAAATAGTAGCTTTGTAGGTTTTACAATTGCGGTTTTCTATGCCCCAAAAACAAGAGATACAGTTGTAATTAACCTTTGCTTGTGAATTAGGCACAGGAAAAATTTATATATTTGGGATGAAAAGAGTTTTATTTTTTGTCAACACACCAGCAAAAAAAAAGCTTTTTTAACCCCTGGATTAAATTGCGCCAAAGAATTGAGCCGCACAAAAGTAGCTTTGTAGGGTTACAATTGGTGTTTTTTATGCCACACAACAAAAGATACGTTGTAATTAATTTGCTTGTGAATTAGGTACAGGAAAAATGTTTTTTTTGGCGTTGAAAAAGACGGTTTATTTTTGTCAGCCAGCAAACAAGTTTAATTAACCCCTGGTGAAATTAGCCAAAGAATTGAGCCCCACAAAAAGTAGTTTGTAGGTGTTACAATTGGTTTTTCTACGCCACACAAAAGAGATTCAGTTGTAATTAACTTTTTCTTGTGAATTAGGTCGGAAAAAATTTTTATATTTTGGCGTTGAAAAAGCGGTTTTTGGGGTCAGGGGCACCAGCAAAAAACGCTTAATTTAAACCCCGGATGTAAATTGAGCCAAGAATTGAGCCGCACAAATAGTAGCTTTGTAGGTTTACAAATTTCGTGTTTTCTACGCCACAAAAAGGATAAGTTTTTAATTAATTTTGCTTGTGAATTAGGTTACAGGAAAAATTTTATATTTTTGGCGTTGAAAAAAACGGTTTTTTTGTAAGCACACCAGCAAAAAAAGCTTAATTTAAATCTGGATGTAAAATTTCGCCAAAGAATTTAGCCGACAAAATAGTAGCTTTTTAGGGTTACAATTGGGGTTTTTACACCAACAAAAGGATACAGTTGTAATTAACCTTTGTTGTGAATTTGGTACAGGAAAAAATTTATTATTTTTGGGGTTGAAAAAGACGGTTTATTTTTTTTCAACACACCCGCAAAAAATGCTTAATTAACCCCGGATGTAAAATTTCGCCAAAGAATTGGCCGCACAAAATAGTGCTTGTAAGCGTGTTTCAATTTCGTGTTTTCTATGCCACAAACAAGGATACAGTTTAATTAACCTTTTCTTGTGAAATTTGGTAAGGAAAAATTTATATATTTTGGGGTTGAAAAAGACGGTTTTTTTTGTCAGCAACCCGCAAAACAATGCTTAATTAAAACCCCCGGGTGAAATTTAGCCCAAAAAATTGAGCCGCACAAATAGTAGCTTTGTAGCGTGTTACAATTGCGTGTTTTTTAGCCCACAACAAGGATACAGTTGTAAATTTCTTTTGTTGTGAATTAGGTTACAGGAAAAATTTACATATTTTTGGGTTTGAAAAAGACGGTTTTTTTTTGTAAGCAACCAGCAAAAAAAGCTTAATCAACCCTGGATGTAAAATTGCGCCAAAGAAAATTGAGCCGCACAAAAAAGAGTTTTGTAGCGTGTTACAATTGGTTTTTCACACCCAAAAAAAGAGATACAGTTGTAATTAACCTTTGCTTGTGAATTAGGTCAGGGAAAAATTTTTATATTTTGGTGTTTAAAAAGCGGTTTCTTGGGGTCAGCACACCCGCAAAAAAGCTTAATTAACCCCCGGGTGTAAATTGCGCAAAAGAATTTAGCAGCCAAAAAAGAAGTGGTATTTGTATTGTAAAAAAGCTGTTTCTTTAAATGAATACAACAGGAATGGTTAGTCCCCCTTGGATATTGAAAGTATATGCAGGCAGTGGACGCAACTGGATTTCAGATCCAAACCCAAAAAAAATTTAAAATAGAACATTAAAAGAACGTCTTGAGACGCTGAGGGCACCCCACAGAAATCGCTATATAAAAAAAAATTCTTCGTAAGGCTATCAGCCGGGCGCACCTTCCCTGAGGCCAGTGAGAGGAGGTGAGCTCCGGCGTGCGCCCGGCTTATATAGTGCGGTGAGTCACAGAAATCCGCCCGGGCTTGTTGGCTTCACCCCCTGCACAGTCATGGGCTTGCCTTCTTCCCCAGAATGCTTTTCCCCATGTTGCGCCCTGGTCCCGCCCTTTTATCAATAAAAAGCACACTTCGTTCACCCGAAGTACCCCCAAAGTTCGACTTCATTCCAAACCAAAGTTTTCCTGAAATTCTAAACGAATTCCACTTCGTTAGAATCGATTGGCCCATCTCTAGTTATGATTGTGGGGGCAGCCTCAAGAGCCACACTTAATTGTGATAGTGCCCCTGCTCAGGCTAGAAACTTCAGTGAGAGTCCAGAAGACCATAGTTACACAGTGCGCACAGATACAAACAAAGGACGTCACAAAAGAAATATGCACTCAAGTGGAGGACCTGGCTAAAGGCTTTGCTGTGTTATTTAAAGAGGTCAAGGGGAGTTAAAAACATACAGCCCAATCAAGTGGACTATGCTGGCCCTGTAAGAGAACTTTCTCCATACCGTTCTAGAGATAAATTTAGACCCGGGAGAAGGTCACTGACCAATTTGATTCGCTAGGCCGACCTATATGCAGGAATTGTAAGAGAAGTGGCCACATTGAACATAGGTGCAGATATTCAAACGAGGAACTCCTGGGGGCAAGGACCACCCCTCAGGAGCCCAAGGGATGTATAGGTCCAAATCACCCAAGTTGGGGGCACAGATATGTGGGACATCACCCTATTATCCCCATAGTGATTGATGGCATCGCATTTGCAGCACTACTTGACACTGGGTCACAAGTGACCACAATCCAGTTGCCATAGTATGAGCGCTACTGGAAACCAGATCAGCTGATCAGGACCTCCTCTAATGAACTAAACATTATTGCCAGTAATGGTCAAGTCGTCCCCCAAGTGGGCTGCTGGGAGGCTACTGTCAAGATTGGGAAAACTGAACTTACCCAGCAAGGCCTTATTGTTGTCAATGTGGAGGACTGTGATTCTCCCCCTGTGATGTTGGGAATGAATGTGCTTCAGAATTGCTTTGAGGAAGTCATAGAGATCATGTCCGATGCTCTTAAGGAAACTAACCCCTTGTCCCACCTACAGATGGCACGACTGGGAGCCATGGAACAAAGGTGGGCCTCAAGATTAGCAAACTATAAATTTTCACTTTGAAGTACAGAGAAAGGCAAGGCCAATGTGAATGCCAATGCGCTATCCAGAGTAACCCAGCTGCAGTGACAGATCCATTTGAAGATATCTGGGAAGAAATTGGGGATGCCAGCCTTCTACTCACACTTTATCCGTCAGAATACCCAGATTTATACACTCCTACAGAGCAAGACCCAATCAAGTCCAACAAGTTGCTATCCATCAAGAATGTTGATTGGAATGCCATCCAGAGGAAAGTAAGACTTTGAAAAACTCTGTACGCTATGCTAATGTCCAACCCCAACATTTACCACAGTCATACAGCCAAAGTGATTCAGAACTGAAGACCCTAGGAGGCAGAGGCAAAGATTATGTTACCACAGGGTTTACTGGTACGACGAATACTGAACCCAGCACAAATATGAGGGATTCTGCAGTTTCATCGTGCCTAGACGAGAAGCTAGCCTCATATTAGAAGCTTATCACGACCAATCAGGGCACTTTGGATGCAGAAAACTGAGATGACAAATTCGAGAGCGTTTCTACTGGATTGGGAATGCGCAATGATATTGAACACTGGTGCCGAAAAAGTATCCCTTGTACCCTAAGCCGAAGAGAAGGTATGGAACAGAAAGCTCTCTGCATCCCATTGAGACACTTCGCCCATAGAACTGGTGGCACTTGATCATGGCAAACTGAAAACCAAGTAGGTCTGGACATGATATGCTTTGACCATGGTGGATCATTACACCAAATTTGTCGTCTAGTTCCTTTAAAAGATGTGACTGCCAGAACTACTGCGAAGTCTTCTGGAAGAATTTTGTACGGCCCTATGGTTACCCCGAACAGTTTCTAACAGCCCAAAGGGCCCCTGCTTTTGAGTCTGCCCTGTTTCAATAACTTTGTTTCTTCTACGGTTGCAAGAAGATTTGAACTACTGCGTATCACCCACAGTGTAATGGACTATGTGAAAGAATTAATAAGAATATCTTTGATATGCTGAAAAATTTTGCCCCAACACGAAAGAAGTAATTGGCCTGACTTGCTGCAAGAGATCACCTACCTGTATAAAAAACACTACTCAGTGTTCCAACTGGATATACCCCTTACTATTTGATGTTTGGAAGGCAAGGAAGGCTACCTGCAGATTGTTAGGCTGAATCTGCCCACTGGAGATATGCAAGGTCCCCTCCCAAAATTCGGGATTGGGAAACTGACCATCAGAGGAGAATGCAGGAAGCCAAGGAAATTGTGGAGAACGAATAAAAATTGCCCATGAAAGGCAGGAAGACAATTTCAACCTTACTGCTAAGGCCAAATCTCTACAGATTGGAGACAGAGTTTGGATGAAGAAGAATCATCGTACCAGCAAATTGGATGATCAGTGGGAGTCCATTCCATACACAATTCAAGCTATTCCATACCCAGGAATACAAGTGTACAAGATCATTAGAGACTCTGAAAAAAAAGGGGAAAGTTGTGCATCGAAACCAGGTTACACTATGCCTTAGAGAAGGTGATCCGGGACCCAGAATACCGTACTCACTGCTGAGGAACAAGAGAAAGTAGAGCCAAGAGAAAATGAGGTGTCTATGTCTCCATTTGTTTGGCCATATGTTTCCATGTATGACCTTTCTTGTCCCCACAACCAGTAAGAGAGAACAAGATTTCCCAGATGAAGCTTTTTCCCGTTCTCAGACGGTCAGAACGGACAACTAAAAGTAGGTTTCCTGTCAGGTATAGGGGAATAGAACTACCAGGACAATAGGTCAAATTGTTGGATCTGAACTTCGGGACTATGGTTTCAGGTGTTAGGTTGGCTGAAGTCAAATTGAACCAAGTGCCAAATGAAGACTTGAATCAACGCCCTATTTGAAGAATGTACCAAGTTAAATTGTTCATGTTTGCTGCTTGTTTTTCTCTTCTTTTCTCGTTACAGGAGCAGGGATTCATCTTCAACCAACCAGTTAGCAGAGGATGTCATAAATGTAATCTGTAACTGTTTTCTTACAGGCTATTTACTGCGTGGGACGCTGCAGTTTTAGAGGGGAACATGTGGTATCCCACTAATGTGTTGAAGTTTGTATATGTTGTTCCTGTGAATATGTGTTTTTACTGTGCTTTGTAAATTTAATTTAATGTACTGTGCAAGAGTTCCAGTAAAAGGGTTTAAAACTTTGTTTGATCCCTACAGCACAGGGCATCTGGGGGGGTGGAGACAGGGGAGAGGAAAGGATGTGAAGTAAGCCAGGGAGGCGGTGAATGCCATGTGGCCAGAGGAGCTGGTTAGGGATGTGCAAGAAACAGAGAGAGAGATTGCTGAGAAAAAAGAGGGGAGATGGACTAAGTGGCTGGAGACCCTGTTTAAGAAGGAAAGAAACTGCTGTTGTACTTGATCTGCACTGTGAAGGAACTACCTCCAGTAAAGTTTATGTGTTTGCATCTTCTATCTGACTGGTATCATCTTTATCCACTCAACATCCATTACACAAAGAAATATATTCTAAGTAGTGGTTGGTTGGTGAAAATTACTCTGAGTGCAGAAAAGTTAATTTTTGCAACTTTTGGTGTTCAGTAATTGTATAACACACCGTCTCCAAATCTCTTATACAAAGTAATATACAGGCAGTCCCTGGGTTACAAACAGGATAGGGACTGTAGGTTTGTTCTTAAGTTGAATTTGTATGTAAGTCGGAACGGGTATATTTATTAAATTTAACTCCAGCAAAATATGTTGTTTTTTTTAGTTTTGGATAGTGCAGGGAAAAAAGTTTTTACATTTGTTTTTGCTATTTGTGCCCTGGTTGGGAAGATTTCACCTCAATTTTCTGTATCTCATGTGCTGCGTGCTTGATGGTACTTGGTTATTATGGGGCATGTGTGATGTTAGACGCCAGCATCCCCCAAAAGTCTCCTTTTTGTAACAGTGGGGACGGATGGTAAGTGAAGATGAAAGTCGGGGGGACTGCCTTTTATTCAAAATAGTAGTTGGTTTTGGTTGAAAATTATTTGAGTGGAGAAAAGTTCATTTTTGCAGCTTTGGGTGTTCAGTAATTGTATAATACACCGTCTCCAAATCTCCTGTACAAAGAAAAATATTTTAAATAGTGGTTGGTGGGTGAAAACTATACTGAGTGGAGAAAAGTTCATTTTTGGCAGTTTTGGGGGTGAAATACCCTTCAAATATACCGTGGTTATTGTTATAAAATTATATATCCAGGAAATAGAATTCTCTCTGTTGCTAAATCTTACTCAACACCAAAAAGTGTAATTTTGCCAGATTTTAAGTCCATGTAACGCTGAAATATACCCGTGTGTTATTGTGATCCAGATATACAGTCTTACAGGCTTGTAATTGACATCATAGGTAGACCTCAACTATGAAAGACAAAATTAGAAAACAAATCCACACAATCACATTGTCTGATCTGGAAAGAAATTATTGGCAAATTATGTTGGAAAATACGTATTTGGTCAATAACAAACGTTCATCTCAATACTTTGTTATATATTCTTTGTTGGCAATGAAAGAGGTCAAACGAACGTTTTCTGTAAGTCTTTACAAGGTTGGCACACACTGTTGCTGGTATGTTGGCCCATTCCTCCATGCAGATCTCCTCTATAGCAGTGATGTTTTAGGGCTGTCGCTGGGCCACACGGACTTTTAACTCTTTCCAAAAGTTTTCTATGGGGTTGAAATCTGGAGACTGGTTAGGCCACTCCAGGACCTTGAAATGTTTCTTACGAAGCCACTCCTTCGTTGCCCTGGCGGTGTGCTTGGGATCATTGTCATGCTGAAAGACTCAGCCACGTTTTATCTTCAATGCCCTTGTTGATGGAAGGAGGTTTGCACTCAAAATCTCACGATACATGGCTCCATTCATTCTTTCAAGTACACGGATCGGTCGTCCTGGTCCTTTTACAGAGAAACAGCCCCAAAGCATGCTTCACAGTAGGTATGGTGCACTTTGGATGCAACTCAGCATTCTCTCTCCTCCAAACACGGCGAGTTGTGTTTCAACCAAACAGTTCTACTTTGGTTTCATCTGACTATATGACATTCTCCCAATACTCTTCTGGATCATCCAAATGCTCTCTAGCAAACTTCAGATGGGCCCAAACATGTACTGGCTTAAGCAGGGGGACACATCTGGCACTGCAGGATCTGAGTTCCTGGCAGCGTAGTGTTTTAAACTGATGGTAGCCTTTTGTTAAGTGGTCCCTCTCTCGAAGCTCATTCACTAGGTCCCCTCGTGTGATTCTGGGATTTTTGCTCACTGTTCTTGTAATAATTTTGACCCCACGGGGTGAGATCTTGCATGTAGCCCCAGATTTGAGGAGATTATCAGTGGGTCTTGTATGTCTTCCATTTTCTAATTATTGCTTCCACAGTTGATTTCTTCACACCAAGCTGCTTGCATATTGCAGATCCAGTCTTCCCAGCCTGGTGCAGGGCTACAATTTTGTTTATGGTGTCCTTTGACAGCTTTTTTGGTCTTCACCATAATAGAGTTTGGAGTGTGACTGTTATTAAGTTGTGGCACATGGTAACTGGTAAGAACCCCATTTCACTTTTTGCACCAGGGTCCAAAAACTTAAACTACTTGCAAGCTTTGTACATGTGATATATGTGGTGGCAGCAAGAACATCGCAATGGGGAACATGGAGGTTCAGCTGGCAGAGGCGTAGTTAAAGGCGGTGCAACGGTAGCAGCCAATACGGGGCCTGCATCCTGAGGGGGCCCAAAAGCCCCTTTGATACATAAGAAGACATCGGTATTGGAAATGGCACATGGTAACTGGCAGGGGTGCCAATAAGGGCAGTATGGGCAGTACTCCAGTCAGGGGCCCTAATCAAAAAGGGGCTCACTGATATGTTAAAAAATAGGAACTAGTAAAGGGTGGGGTCTCCATTTGATTTGGCTGTATGGGTCCCTGAAACGGTTAATAGATGACTGATGGCAGCCCTGGTAACGGGGGGGGCGAGAAGGGTCCATTTCACTTTTTGCACCAGGGTCCAAAAACTTAAACTTATGCCTCTGCAGGCTGGACTAGATTAGACGGCAGTACCACTGGTGGCAGCGAGAACATGGCAGTGGGGAACATGGAGGTTCCGGTTCGACAAAATTAGGCAATGGGGAGCAGCGAGGTTCTGGTTCGACAAGATTAGGCAATGGGGAACAGCGAGGTATCGATTCGACAAGATTAGGCGGCAATACCATTGGTGGCAGCGAGAACATGCCAATGGGAAGCATCGAGGCTCAGGATAATAGTACTTAGTATATTTGGTGGCAGTACAAGTGGAGGCATTTAAAAAATAAAGATTTGGAAGGTTACAAGGAGGAGGAGTAAGAGATGTATGCAGTGCACCTCAAGGTCATCCAGGTGTATATTTCAAATTAAATTCAGCCATACGACTTGTAAATCTAGCTGTTGGCAGCAGAAGAATACAATTTTTAGTAGCAGCAGGCACAGGAAATACAGATGTGAGATGTGGTGTAGTTTAAATGTGTATTTCACATTGTCAAGAAGACGTGCTACAGTCTATTAGTCAGTGACATCGGCAACTGGGGCAACAAAATTGTCAGAAATCCGTTTTGATAAATGTCAAACAATCCACATTGTCAGGGTAAAGACGGATATGTTTGTCAGTTATCACCCTTCCAGCTGTGCTGAATGTGCATTCCGAGATAACGCTGGCTGCTGGGTAGGATAAAACTTCTATGGCGTGTCGAGCAAGCTCAGGCCATTCATCCAGTTTGGACACCCAGAAGTTGAATGGGTCTAGACTAAGGGCGACATGTGTATGAACGGGCTTTTGCTCTGTTCTTGGAGTAAGCTGCGCCTCCCAGGGTTCGAATCCCCCCGTCGGAAGCAAAAAGGGTGCAGTGTTAGGCGCAGCGTTCGCCACTTTCAGCTGCGCCTGCATGAAGGGGTGGGCAAGGGGCGCCAGTGTGGGGCGCGGGGGTAGGCGTTTCCGGGGCGGGACGCGGCGCGCTCGAAAACCTCGAGGCATGTACGATTGCTGCTCGCCAAAGCGCGGCGCAATGCAACGCTCGGCAGCTCCGACATGCAGACCTGGTTTATTTTGGTCTAAATGCTCCGGCGGTGGCGAAGTGAAGCAAGAACGGAACATGCGAGGAAGCATACAGAAGATAGCAATAGAAATCTCGGCACTCCGCTCCGTGCAGCATGGAGTATGATTCCAAGAAAATCGCCTTTATAAAGGCGGAAAAAATTGTCAGAAAAGAGCTCAACCTCAAAAATAAAAAATAAAAAAAAAAAAATCACTTTCCAAAATCTAGAACGGCGCTATATCAAGAATTAGGATATTGGAAATTGCCGGGAAATACAGTAATTCAAATTCTGAAAGCTATTCTCATTGGTCGGCAGAAACCAGCCAATCAGAAGCGACAAAGACCCATTATAAGCTATGGAGGAGAATTGACCAATCAGAATAGGAGCGACAAAGACCCATTATACGCTATGGAGGAGAATTGACCAATCAGAATAGGAGCGACAAAGACCCATAATATCCTATGGGAAGTTTGGACCCAAACAAAATCAGAGGCGGGACAGTTCAAAATACAGTAAAAATGCAGAAAAGAGCTGATTGGTTGAGCTAGCGGTGGCTTGGCTATTCCAGCCAATCAGAGCGCGAGCTACTTCTCCCATTGTAGTTTATGGAGAGATGGGCGCAATGCAATCTCGGCGCTCAGCCGCGTGCGGCATGGAGTATGAAAAAAAAATTATTTTTATTAAGTGGGAAAAACATTATCAGATAAAAGAGCTGAAAACCCCTTTTTAAAAATAAAGCAGTTAAATCCCGAACAATGCGTTTGTCGCCGAGACTGGCGCTACATAAGGAATTGCAATAGAGAGAATTGCCGGGAAATACCGTAATTCAAATTGTTTAAGCTCTTCCGATTGGTCGGGGATAAACCAGCCAATCAGAATAGGAGCGACAGTGGCCCTTATTATCTATGGAGGAGTATTGACCAATCAGAAAAGGAGCGACAGGGACCCATTTTATCATATGGAGAAATATTGACCATACTTTTTTAAAGGCGGGACAGTTCAAAATACAGTAAAAAGGCAGAAAAGAGCTGATTGGTTTAAGTGGCGGGGGCTCGTCCATCTTAGCCAATCAGAGCGCGAGCTACTTTCTCATAGACATCTATGAGAAAAGAAATGCAGAGCGAGCTCTGTGATTGGCTAAGTTAAAAGAGGCGCAGTTATTTGGACCCAAAGGGAGAGCGAGCGACGCTCCTATGGGGTTTTTTAATGCAATCTGAAATAAAACTGTACATGCGAAATCAAATGATAAGACTACAGAAGTTGTCCCAATGTGTATATAAAATGAATAATAATAGGGGGGTAACGAACAAAAAATATTAAATCAATAAAATCAGGTTTATTTCTTTATTTTCGTTATAAAGAAATAAAAGAAATAAAGAAATAAACCTGATTTTATTGATTTCATATTTTTTGTTCGTTACCCCCCTATTATTATTAATTTTATATACACATCGGGACAACTTCGGCAGTATTATCATTTGATTTCGGCCATGTACAGTTTTTTTGTTTCAGATTGCTTTCGAAAACCCATAGGAGCGTCGCTCCGCTCTCCAATTGGTCCAAATAACCGCGCCTCTTTTTACTTAGCCAATCACAAACAGAGCTCGCTCTGCATTTCTTTCCCCTAGAACTCTATGAGAAAGTAGCTCGCGCTCTATTGGCTAACTGGACGAGCCCCCCCCGCTTCAAAATCAGCTCTTTTCTGCCTTTTTACTGTATTTTGAACTGTCACGCCTTGAAAATTTATTGGTCAATATTCTCCATAGGTTAGAATGGGTCCCTGTCGCTCCTATTCTGATTGGTCAATACTGCTCCATAGGTTAGAATGGGCCACTGTTGCTCCTATTCTGATTGGCTGGTTTATGGCGATCAATCAGAATAGCATAAACAATTTGAATTACTGTATTCCCGGCAAGTCTCTCTATTGCAATTCCTTATGTAGCGCCGGTCTCGGCGACAAACGCATTGTTCGGGATTTAACTGATTTAATTTTAGAGAAGGTTTCAGCGCTTTATCTGATAATGTTTTACACTTAATAAAAATGAGTTTTTTAATCATACTCCATGCCGCACGGCGCTGAGCGCCGAGATTGCATTGCGCCGATCTCTCCATAAACTACAATGGGCGAAGTAGCTCGCGCTCTGATTGGCTGGGATAGGCAAGCCACCGCTAGCTCAGCCAATCAGCTCTTTTCTGTATTTTTACTGTATTTTGAACTGTCCCGCCTTTGAATTTTATTGGTCAAAACTTCTCCCTAGGGTATAATGGGTCTTTGTCGCTCCTATTCTGATTGGTTAATACTCCTTCATAGGTTAGGAATGGGCCACTGTCGCCTATTCTGATTGGTCAAAAATTTCTCCATAGGATATAATGGGAATCTGTCGCTCCTATTCTGATTGGCTGGCTTCTACCGACCAATGAGAAGCTATTCCAAAATTAAAATTTCTGTATTTCCCGGCAATTCTCTCTATTGCAATTCCCTGTGTAGCGCCGGTCTCGGCGACAAATGCGTTGTTCGGGATTTTATTAATGTATGTTTATAGAAGGTTTCAGCTCTTTTACAGAGAATATTTTACACTTAATAAAAATGATTTTTTTATTCCTACTCCATGCCGCACGGCGCTGAGAGCCGAGATTGCATTGCCGCCCAATCTCTCCTAAAACTACAATGGGCGAAGTAGCTCGCGCTTGATTGGCTGGGATAGCCAAGCCCCCGCTAGCTCAACCAATCAGTCTTTTCTGCATTTTTACTGTATTTTTTAACTGTCCCGCCTTTGAATTTGATTGGTCAATAGTTCTCCATAGGTTTTAATGGGTCTCTGTCGCTCCTATTCTGATTGGTGAGCTAGCCCGCCCCGCTAGCTTAACCAATCAGCTTTTTCTCATTTTTACTGTATTTTGAATATCCCGCCTTGATTTTGATGGTCAATATTCGCATAGTTTTAATGGTCATGTGCTCCTATTCTGATTGGCCGGTTCTGCGACCCAAAGAGAATAGCTTTTAGAATTTGATTTCTGATTCCGGCAATTTCCAATATCATATTCTTGAATTAGGATATTTGGAAAGTGATTTTGTTTTATGTATTTTTTATTTTTGAGGTTTCAGCTCTTTTTCTGAGAATGTTTTCCGCCTTTATAAAGGCGATTTTTGATTCATACTCCGCACCGACATGTGGAATGATTTCTCGCTGTTTTCCAGCCTGTCTCGCATCGGAACTGATTTTCGCACTGCACCCCACACACTGGCGAGGCGCAGGGAACTTTTCCCCGCATGTATGACTGCACCTCCTCGGACGGTGAATCTTTGGCGCAGCCCCGCACTGCGCCTCAGTCCCCGCTCTGCTCCCCACACACTGGCGAGGCGCGGCGGACTTTTCCCCGCATGTATGACTGCACTACCTCCGGTGGCGAATCTCAGGCGCAGCCCCGCACTGCGCCAAAGTTCCGCACTGCGCCTAACACACTGCGAGGTGCGGCGGACTTTACATTGTATGTATGAGCGCGCCCCGGCCCCGACATAAATCTGGCGCTCATTTCGCCGGAAAACCGGCGGAAAGGTGCGCCCCGACGTGGCGAGCTTCATACATGTCGCCCTAAGTCCAAAAACATCAATATTGAGCCACAGGTAGTCATAGACCACGGTCTTAAGGCAGTCTCTGTGTGTCTGTATGCTGCCCTGTCTTACAGGCGTTGCTGAGGTGGTATAAATCGATTGCCAAAATGTCACCCAGTAGGGCTCTGCCACACTGCCTTTCTGTGCGGCTATTTCCCATTTTATGATGCCACTTTGCTGAGTTGTTTCCATTTGGACTCAAATGTGAAGACGGAAAAGATGTCTGGGTTGGTAAATGAGCACTTTAAAATTCCCATTCTCTGTAAATTTTTGTGTGGGGGGAAGGAAATTGCTCCTTTTTTTTTTAACATGGATCAAGGGGGGTGGCCACTAAGGGGGGAATTTCTCAAAAATTTCGATTCGGTCACTTCCCGGGAATTTTTCCGACAAAATTTTTTTCTTTCCCGAATTATTTCGGCACAAATTTGCAAAAAAGAGCACTATTTCCAGGCTGCAAGGCCGAGGGTGTGTGAACGTTGTTCCAGCTTAAATATGCAGGGGAGCTTGGTTTGGTCTTCATACAAGTTGTGTTTTAGATGACACCAGATGACTGCCGCCGCCTCTTGAATCACTTCATAAAATTCCCTGGGAAAAAATTAAGAGGGCAAAACTGACCAAAAAACCAAGCGGGGAAAGTAGCCTGATAAAGTCAGCCACGAAACGGAAAAAAACAAGATGAGAGCCAGGGCAAAATTAGTGACAGATGGGAGGTGACGGGGCAGCCAAGCACATGATCAGGCAATGGCACAAAGACATTCTGGAGGGCAAAACAGTATTAGGCCCCCAGAGGGCAAATGATAAGGTGGAGGTCACGAAAGCGCGATTATCAGGCATGGCCAATGACTTCGGGGCGGCAAAACAGAATTTTTGGCCCACGAGTGGGACAATCACCAGTGTGGGGGTACGGCGGCGCAGTATGAGACAGGCAGTGGCACAATGACATTTTGGAGGCGGCAAAAACAGTATTAGGCCCCAGAGTGGGCCCCAAACACACAGTGTGGAGGTCACGGCAGCAGCAGTATGCGATCAGGGAGGGCACAATACACAGTGGGGGGGACATGGCACAGCCACAGCACAGCATGAGGCAACGTGGCACAAAGACACTTTGGGATGTCCGGGAACAGCAACAGCAGCTGAGGGCAAAAGTGGCACAAAGACAAGTGTTGAGGTTTTGGCAATACCGTCCCTGGTAAAGATGGGGTAGGCAGATGGGGAAACTGTCACAGTGTTGGACAGGTGGGGGCGCATCAGAAATAGTGGCTGAGGCAGGTGTTTTTAAACCCCGCTGACCCTAAGGCATTGGTGTTGGGAAAACCCGGGCCGATCCACGCCTGATTCATCTTTACAAAAAGGGCAGTCGTTCACATTTCCCGTGGCAAGGGGGTTCTCCTTGGGGGGAACGATGGGGCCCCCGCCCCCTGAACACCCGCTCTGATGCCACACTACTGGGCCCCGGGGGGAAGCTTCTCCACTGCAAACTCTCAAGTTTCGGGCCCCACATCCGTTTGGGTGCCCATAGTCCACATTTCTAACTAGGGAGAGTGCTGTCCAATAGGCCACCCCCCGTTGGTTAGGGACTGCTCCAGGGCCTTTCTGCTCTCGCCCCCTCCTCCTAGGGGGTAAGGAAGCTTCTCATCATGACCAGACTTAGGTTTCTACTGATGGAGCTGACTGCCCACCCCCCCACTTCCCCCCGCACCGCGCGTAGTACGGGGGCGCTGAGGAACCCCCCCCCCAGACCACAAAGGGGGGACGATGCCGCACATAGACGCAGCCAACTGATTTCGGGGGTTTCCCTATAATTTGAATTTTCTTCCCTCTCAAAAACGGGGAAAAAGGGTCCCTTTTGGGCCGGTAGTGAAGGTCCTAGGGGGGAGAGCCCGAAGTATCCTCTGCCGGGTGCATATTCGGCTTCACTAGCCACAAATAAGCAGTGCGGGCCATCTGCACAAGTTACTGAGGGGCTCCCTGCTCCCTTTCCACTATAACGCCCGTACTTGGGGTCATCTCCTACTTTCCCATTCCATCCACCTCCTCCAGCTGCTCCTGCTCCCCCTCTGTCACCTTGGTAGAAAATCCCCTCATTCACCAGACAATGCTTCTGCCCTGTCCCCCTCCTCCTTTCAGTCCCCCCGGCCATGTGACGAGAAGAGTCGCCACGTCTCCATCCCCGCCCAGACAGTTTTTTCAGACGTTCCAGGACAGGAAGCGTGGAAGATCTTATTCTTTTCCCTATCCCGGCGCTGACAAATAACGCGCCTCCTCGAATGGCCCAAAAAACGGGAGGTGTCACACATGAGCTGCCACTGGTGACCAAAAATTACACAGGGGATACTTCTGTCTGCCTGGATCATCAAAAAAATCGTTAAGGCCTTTCTCTGTTCATACAGTCGGCCCCCTGTGCAGGCTGGAATTCCCGGGTGGGGAAAAATCGCATATCAATGTTTGGGGGGGGCCGTTCGCCGCGGGAATCGAAGG
>JAODAL010050849.1:0-27100 GCA_025379985.1 Phyllomedusa bahiana | reverse complement strand
TGTTTGTTTGCAAAAGCAATGATGATGCAAAGTACTTTGGCGCGATCATTTGGGAATTGGCTGCATGTGCATCAAAGTATAACTAACCCTGGTTTACAGGTATGAGCCCACAACTGAGTTGTATCTGGACCATTTTGTCTCTGCCCCTGAGGATGTAGGGAAGACTTTGACCCCGGAGGGAGCCTGGGCAATCTGAGAAAGTCCTACGGCCTTTATCAGAGGGGGGAGGAGGGGGGATATGTGGCAGAGCGACTAAGAATAGTTGCCTGTTTCTGCCACTAGGTGGAGTCATCCTGGTAGAGACGTGCCACCAAGAGCCTGGTCTTGGTGGGGGGAGCCAACAGTTATCTGTCAGCAACACTAGGTTGCTGACAGCTGTATGTAGCATGGCTGATATCCAGCCATTATGGGTTGGCTTTCCCGGAACAGCTGCAGATGGGTGGGTGGTTGTTCCCACGTTCCAGGTCCCCAGGTTACATGTCTGGTTTTGGGCCAGTCCTTGGATGGCTATAGAAGCCTGTCTCTCCAGGTGGTCGGGGACGTGGTCTGCCACGTAAGAGTGGAGCAACAGAGGAGCAGGAGGAGAGCTCTGGCCCCCAGAGGTCATAGGGAAGCCTGGAATACAGTGAGGACACTGTGACTTTGAGGTGCTGTGCAATAGGCACAGATCTCTGGACAGAGAGGGTCTCTGTATGTGAGTAAGTGGCCAGACGGCCAAGGATTTTTTTTTTATTTATTTATTTTTTTTTCTGTGAACGGTGCCTCAATAAAACTGGATGAGGCCAGTCTGAAATAACCCTGTGTCAGAAGATCTTTTAGCCAATACTGTTCTACCAAGGACGGCGATCCTAAAGCCAAGCGGGAATCCCCAGGACGGATGCAAGTGAGGCGTCACAGCTTTCATTCAATGAATCTTCAGGGCAAAGCAAAAGCCATCTGTGTAAATCTCCTTAAACCCTTAAGGTCTAAGCATGCTTTAGACTTTAGGACCAAGCCCTATGTTTTTAAATCTGAAATGTGTCACTTTATTTTTAATGCTTTTACCGATCCATGTGATTTTGAGACTGTTTTCTAATGACATATTGTGCTTTATGTTAGTAATTAATTTTGATTGATAATATTCTTGTTTTTTGTGAAAAATATCAAAATGTTGTGAAAACGTGGAAAAATTTACCGTTTTCAAAGATTAAAAATGTCTGTGTGTAAGACAGTCATATTAAACAAAATAGTAAATAATTAACATCTACCACAAGTCTACTATATGTTGTCATCATTTTTGTAACATCCTTTTATTTTGTAGCACATAAAGGGGCTTTTAAATTTAGTAGCAAATTTTTACATTTTCAAGAAAATTTGCAACACAGATTTTTATAGGGACGACTCTAGCTATGACGTTGCTTTGAGGGGCCTATATATTAGAAACCCCAAAAAAGGATTCTGTTTAATAAATTGCACCCCTCATGGTATCCAAAACAATTCTTACAAAGTTTGCTTACTCTTCAAGTGCTTTACAGAAATTACAGCAAGCAAAGTGAAATTTCATTTTTTGGCAGATTTTCAAGTTTTATACAAAGGTTTACAAAGGTTTATGTACAATAACTCCTAACAGAAACGTTATGGAGCGCTAAGAGGTGAAGTGAAAATTGATTCTTCTCTAACACTTCCGTCATTATCGGTAGCCTTTCATGTCTTATTCTACAAATTGAAAGTCCTCAATAATTGATACCTAATAATTAGTGTTGAGCGATTATTATCGCCAAAGTTGAAATTGGCACGGTTTTTATGTTGATCGGATTTTATAGATCACGCGATAATTTAGGTTAAAATCTGTGCATAATCTATTAATATCGCGCCCTTTTTTAGCGCTACCTGTCATTTTGGCGGCCAGCAAATCAGCTAAGAGAATAGAGCAGGTGTGCTGTGTGTGTGACGACATGACTGGGATGAGTATGGTTGCGATTGGCTGGAAAAAATCACAATGAACCTAGTTTTACATAGAACACCCTATCCGGTTCATGATCAGTGTGTGTCAGTAATCTTCAAAAGGAGTAGGAAATACGCTCTGCCTCTGTGCAAACAGCTTCAGCGAAATTATTCTATTTGTTCACAGAAACACAATACTTTTACTGTGAACCTAGAACTTAGGTAGATTCAGAGATGTGCATATTTTATGTAGTTAGGCTGAGATTTTAAAGGAGCATCTACAGCTGTAAAGTCACGGGTGAGCGGGTGGAGGGGGGGGGATACCCACGTGCGAACACAGACAAGCACTTTAAAGGATACTGGATAATGTTGCACCCATACTTAGTGTAAGACATTGCATTGCAATAGCTTTATTTTTTTTTTATTTAACTGTATATTTAATAAAATTTACTATTTGTTTGATAATATACTGAAAAATTACAGAATAAATGCTATGCAATCAGCATACATCATATATCCAATAAATAAGGTTGGATAAAGCCCTAAACAAAGGCACAAAACAAAGTTCAAATAGAAAAACTTGGCAAATAACTAAGTCAAAGCAGAAACCATATAATCTATGGGATAAAGCACAAGGCATAGACAGGCAGGACATACTTAGAAGACCATGGGACTAGACACAGAAGGGGGTGATATAGGGAGGAAGGACGCTCCTGTAAATCATAACCATAAGCCGTTCCCAATGGAAATCCCAAGCTTCCCATACAGCAACGTATACTTCGGGTTTGTCACGTGTATGAGACGATAAGTCGTGTCCCACACGATGCACTTCACAAATCCACTGTGTGCCAGGTCGTTGCAGGGACGTGGGATGGCGGCGCTGTCCCAAAAGAAAAAGGCGGAAATACAGCACGAAAGCAGCCGTAAAGGAAGTGGAGGAGGAGCTTTGAAGCATGTCAATATAGACCTTCCATGTGTGGGCTTTAAAAGAAAACCGAGGGATCAAGCCTGGACCCGCGCGCAGTAGGACCCACCGAAAGGACCCCCGCTGACCTGCCGCCCCAGAATACTTGAAAGATCGGCAGTCCCATAAAATAGGGTTAATGGAACCTGGCATGGCTCCACACCTCCAGCAGCGTTCGAACAGCTGGTTTAAATTTATGAACTTTTCTGGGGTTGTGAATACCACTGCAGCATTTTCCTTATATTGTTTTCTCCTTGTAGGTGGAGGCCGGTCGAGGAGTGGCTCTCTTTGCCTATATGGTCTGCCAGAACTCTGGTATGGTAGCTTCTGGCCCGCAAAAAGTTGTTTCCCATCTATGTGCATGTACGTGATGTACCGCTCTGAGTCCAACGGGGGATCGTTCAAGTATGGCCTAGATACCGGAGATGACCCCTTTGATTACCCAGCCAACCGCCCTGCACTATAATCCCTATCAAGGGAGTGGGGGAGGAGAGGGATGCCCCCCCTACGAGTGTCGCATGAGATGCTTTAATTTTGAATATGAAACTGTGCCTGGACGGGAGATCATAGGTGCTGCAGAGTTACGCAAAGGTAGAAGTTTCCCTAGTACGAAAATGGCAATGTCAGCAAACTGGAACAAGATTATTTTGTTGCCATGGGTCACAAGGGTGCTGAGGTTACTGGCCGGTAGTAGAGAGTTGTAGAGAAAAGAGAGATCATTTGGGAGGCCAGTAGACTAAATGAAAATTTTGTCCCACGGCATGTGCCTCCAAATCAACTTCTAGTAAAAAGACATGCGGCCCCAATAGGGGTTGCCAATACGCAAACCTCCTCAGCACGCCACAGAACATGTTGGGATAAACGGCGCCATCCCACAGTTCTCATTTCCATCCAATTGGTGTATGCCAAAAAGCGTGACCAAGCTGGATGATACGCAATTCCGCCGCCCAGTAGTATTTCCAAGATGTTCGTGGGGCAGCCAGCCCCCCCCTTAGCCTTGCCCATCATCAGTGACTTCCCTGCAATTTCATGACTCCTCATGTGCCCAAATAAAATTGAAAATACTGCTTGGACCGATTATTAGCGATTTTTAAGGGATTGGACACCGGGAAGGGTTTTCAAAGAGGTACAACAGTTTTTGGGCAGGATTGTCATTTTAATTGAGCTATACGGCCTAGCAAGGGATAGGTTCATGAGTGCCCGCCGCATTTAGAAAGAGGCCCTTACTTCTAAAACAAGGAGGAAGTTTGGCGCCTTAGAAGGGATTTGTAATCCGGCGGTCAAATGGACACCTAAATACTTTAGCGAAGATTTCCCGCCAAATGTAAATGGAAACGAGATTTGGAGTTCTGCTCAGGAGTCTCGGTCGAAATGTTAAGAGGGAGAGACCTCCGTTTTTGGATGTGTTGACCTATGAAGCCTAAGCTGTCCAAAGCAGTCCAATTCCAGAAGATTGTGCAAGCTAGAAGGGAGGGGACGAGGTCAGTCAAGCGTCAAGAGGACCTCATCGGTCAAAAAGGGAAACCTTAAGAAACATCCCTGTTCCTAACGCGGAACCTGAGAATCGAGGAAGCGAGTCTGATCCTAGAGGCCAGGGGTTTTCCACAAAGTATGAACAGTAAGGGGAGAGGGGCATGCCTTGGCGCGTGCCATTTAATCTTGAAAGGGGGGGTAAGTCCCGTGGGTCAATTTTTACCGAGGCCAAGGGAGAGGAGAAAGACCCCTAATCGCCTGCAGAAGTTACCACAAAGCCGAAAGACCCAAGTGTTGCAAAGTAAAGAAAGGCCAGCCAAGGCGTCAAAAGGCCCTTCTCATGCATCTGAGGCTAATAGAAGTGGCCTCTGTGTTTTGTCAATTTAGGCAACTTCAATTATGTCCTATGGCTCGTCTGGGTATTAATCCCCCCGCTTGCCGACATGGGACGAATCCCACCTGGTCCCCCTTAAGAATTAGTCGCGGGAGCCAAAGGCTCAGACGATTGGCCAAAATCTTAGAAAAAAATTTGAAGTCTGATTAGGAGGGCAATTGGTCTGTAGCTTGCACACTCTTCCTGCCGGATCCTTCCCCTGGTTTTGTAATGAGAGTGAGGTAGGAGTGAGACATCTCCTCAGGGATAGGGAGTCCATTTAGGAAATCATTAAATAATGCGTGCAAGGCAAGGGGTTAACTCTTGGGCAAATGTTTTTATAGTACGAATAAGGTAACCCCTCTGGGCCTGGTGCCAGTTGCCATTAGCAATTGCCCTTGATCACGTGATCCCCAGGAGCTCCTCTGTGTCAATAGGGGGAGTTAAAGAGCCTCAACAAGCCTCCCAAGGGATTTTAGGGAGAGAGTAATAAAATTTCAGGTAAGAACGTATCTTAGCTTCCCTCGGAAGGTCTGAGTCTGGGACCTGGGGGTCCTCTGGTGATAAAGATACAAAGTTAGAGAAGAATTGTCCGGAAGAGGGAGCCTAACCCCATGGTTCTAGGATCGTATGTCAGAGAACCGTCCGGGGCTCCGCACAGGCCGGGGGGTGGACCTAACCGCGCCCATCGCGCAACTGCCTGGCCAGGAGGGTGTGGGCTTAATTGCCCATATTCATAAAACCTACGCTTAAATAGAGGAGCATCGGTCAACTTTCGCAGGGCCAAGTCTTTGAGGCCGATCTAACCTCGACAATGAGCGTAAGCGTTTTGGCAAGTTTGGCCTAGAGAACATTGTGGATTCAGGACTGGAGGCGAAGTTTAGGGATCTGGCTTGTTCCTTCTTCTCATCCCTCTTTAGCCGATCTTCCTATGGAGATGCAGGTTCCCTCAGAAATGCCTTGTGACCTGCATAACGTAGGAAACTCTTCGCACTGAACCAGTTATTAAGTCGAAATAATGTTAAGACACTACGAACCTCCTCTCTCAAATGCCGAACCACTTAGCAAAGACTCGTTTAGTCGCCATTGGCAGGAGCGGGTACGGGTGATCGGTTTTTAAGGTGAGAGAGACAGGCCGCATGGTACGTGCCACGATATGGGGCCGTATCTTTCCCGCATCCGAGATCATGCGCGCAAGCTGGGATGTTTGCAAAGAATGATCTAAGACGGGAATGGGTCTGATGGTGTGGAGTAGAAATGAAGGAAAAAAATTCTGTTCCGTCGTGAGATTGATCCTCCACAGGATCGTAGAGGCCATGTTTTCTGACCATATGTCGCAATTCCGTGGACGCCTGTACTGAGGGCTCTAAGGGGGGGTCTGCCCTGTAGGGGAATGTCTATCCAATGTTTGGGAGAATACCAGGTTGAAACTCCACCCAGAATGAGAGCACCGGGGAAGTCAGGACGATATTAATTTAGCACACTGAAAGAAAGCTGGGTTTGGGATGTGTTAGGAGCATACACAGTGCAACAGCTCAGCGGGCCCCATACAGAGATCCCAGCAGGATGACAAATGCTTCCCAGAGATCACAGTTCCGAACTGGGCCACCTGGAGAGGGAGCAGGATGCTGATAGAAGCGTAAATGCCATTCCACTTTCTTATTCTTCCGACCACATGAGGCAGAAAAGGCTTACAGGGAAGCTGTCTTGGCAAAATAAGGAGACTCGCGGGAGTCAATTGGGTTCTCTGAACAAAGGCGAATCCCCCCCTTCAAGAGCGCAATTCACGCAGCAAGAAGGCGGCGCTTCCACATCTGAGTTTAAACCCATCCACATTAATGGTGACACAGGTAGCCATGATAAGGATAATAAAGAGAGGAAGAGCATAGCGAGGGGACAACGACAATCCATCGAGACAAGTGGGGACAATGAACATATAAAAATCCACAAAACTCGGCAGCAATGCAGGCGAAACAAATGAAGCAAGATTATACCCAAAAAAGAAAAAGAACAATACAGTCTCTAATTTACTGGGTTGTGGGAGAGAGGAGTGTTGAGGTGGGTCCAAAGATGCGAAAAAGACCTAATGGGCCCACCCAGGACCTCCCGTTTCTCCTGTCATAAATACAGTGGTCGCTCTCTCTCCGACCGGCGGGAGCATACTCCCCGCCAAAGGGAGACCGCACTCCAATATAAGAGATCCTGAAGGCTGAATAAAAGTAGCAGGAGCTCTTGTAAGTATGAAAAAAACAGGCTAATACCCCCAGGTAGTTAGAACATGAATGTGGAACCGAAAACCTCAAAAGGAACAGTACCAAAAACAAAGTCAAGTACGTTAGAGGTTGGCTACACCGTATCCAGCCGCCCGACACTGACATAACCCGATCAAAAATTTGGAAGTGAGCACCTAAATATTGGAGCTGTAGAACCTGCATCTAGCTCAAGGGAGAAAAAGCAGTGTTTATAGAAAAAAGGGAAAAAGCTTTATAAGGTCCCGAAATAGTGTTAACGTGGGTGTGTGTCGGAAGTCTGCGCCCGGCCCGGGTCCTCCAGTTGAAGATCCGTCCCCTTGTGGTGGAGACGGCCCGCCAGGGACGGCAGGGAAGAGTAGAGAGGACGTTCTAAGTCCCCAATCCAAAACAGCGGGAACAGGAAAATCTGCAGGGCGCCACAGAAACGGTAGCCATATCTTCGTGAGTCTTGAGGGTTAATACCCGGCCAATCTTTTCGTCACAGAAAGAGCGAAAGAAAGTTCCATCGATACTGAATCTGACACTAACCCTGACTCTCCTGTAGATAGAAAGTAGTGGGTCGCAGTAGGCGCCTCTTTTGCAATTTACCCCAGACAACTTGGGAACAACTGGAATCTGTCTCTCCCTGGCATATTCCAGTATAAAACGCCTGGCCCGGGCCTTTGACAGGATGCACTCCTTGATGTAAAGTCATGCCGCAACAGATACACATTCCCTCGGGAGGGGGGAAGATCCCCCTTGGAAAGAGGGGTCAATGAGCTCTGTCCAGCTTGAAAGAGTGAGAGGGTGGTTCCTCCAGGATGCTATTAAAGATGACGACAAGGCTGATGGAATGATGTCATCAGTAACCGTTTCAGGTACTCCCCGCACTCCGGATATTATTCCTGCGCCCCCATTGTCAAGGTCCTCGAATGCGAACCAAGTCCCGGACTAATGATGCTTGAGCAACAAGATAGGGTGCAGGGGCGGTGAGATATTTTGCTGGTTACGGCCATGTCTTTCGATCGAGGTCATCCACCCTTCTGTAAGGATGTGTAATTTCATTGCCGCAAAAGATTAGATTTCTTGTCTGCAAGCCTCTTTCACCACAAGAATCATGGTTTGGAATCAGCATTCCAGATGTTTGCATTAGTTAAGATAGTCCAGACTCATTGCCGGGCATTAGGTGGAGTGGAGAGCTCGGTCTTGAGATTTCTGAGAGAATCAGGAGCTCAGCGGGCGGAGAGGTGGTGTGGTTAAAGCGCCAGAGGACTGTGCCGGAACGGGCCAACGGAGTCTTCATGTTGCATCCCACAGCCGTGGGGTAGAGGGTGGATGATCCTCCAACGCCGCCTCTCTGTATGGTGCGTGGTAGTGAGACCAGAGCCTACTTGGGTAAACAGCGAGACCAAAGATGCGGGGCCCTAGAGCCAAGTGTGCTGCCATGTGAGTTGGGTGGTTTGGAGCTCAAGAGCAAGGCTCTTATGGGAAACCGGAGAGCCTTGCTGCACTAAGAGGGGCCCTAAGATGTATCTGCTGAAGGCCGACCACAGGACCCTTGGCGTATTGTGTCCAAGGTGCCACTCGGAAGCTGTGCAGGTGTTTACACGCCCAGTCCCTTCCTGTTAAACGATGGGGCTGCAAGGTAAGGACAACCGTTGAGGCAAGTCCCTGAGTTGTAGTGGAAGCAGGTGAGGGGGTCGTTGCCAGCCATGCGACAGATTGTGAGTGCTCTGCGGGCCGGGGAGACGGATCCCGTCCTATGAGTTCACCTCAGTCTCTTCAGCGGTGACGATGGCTGGCAGAGCAATGGCGGTGTCCTCGAGGTGCAGGCGGAGCGGAGCTGGCGGACCTTGCTGCCCACTTTGATCCGTACGGGGTCACAAGGATCAAGAGGACCCGTGGGGCTCGGAGGGATCCCAGACGCACGGGCAGCTGCTGTGGCCGTGGAGTCAGCTCCCAGGTCGGGTAAGTCGGCAGCGGCGGCTGTGGGGGGGGTAAACGGGAGGGGGAAAAGGGGGGGTGTTGCCGGGCCCAAGTAGGCGACTTACCCGGTAAACCCGGAAAGCAGTGATGAAAGGGGGTCCCTGGTTTTCCCCCCGGGTTTGCTTGCGCCGCCCGGGGGTTCTGTGCTGTTGCCCCGCGTGCGAGCCCTTCCTTTGTGATGGCCGCGGCAGGGAGAAGTTGGCGCCGGGTCCTGGGCCCAGTGCCTGCGCTTAACCCGGCCCCCGGGGGTAAAAAAGGGCCTCCCTCCGGTCCCCGGGGTTTGTGGGGGGCCCAACGGTTTTTCGCTTGAGGGGTTCTTTTTTGGGTTTCTGGGGTTTTTTTTCCCCCCAATAAAGGGGTTTCAACTTCAGAACGTAGGGGAGTTTAAAAAGGGGCACCCTGGCGGGCGGGGGCTCATAAGACCCTTCCATCCACTGAGCTTCCAGGCCAGCCCCTGCAATAGCTTTATTTTTAAAACATTTTTCTTTTGAAATATTTTTGGTTGTTGGCCAGCCGGAATTTTTTAATTAGGATACGATTTTTTTTTGAACTGAAAGGTCTATTTGTTAGGTTCAAAATCCAACTTTTTTTTCGTTTTAATTTCTTTTTGGTTTTTTTTTCACTTTTGGTCAGTCAAGCTTTTTTTGATAGAGGTCCCTTTTGAAAACTTAAATTTAAACCCGGCTTTTGTTTTGTCACCCAGGTGATTGATAGGTGCAAAAATTTCCTTTTTTTATTTCCATATACTTTTCAGATACGTGTTTTTTTCATTTGGGCCCAGGCCCTTTGTTCATAGAGGGCCCTTGCACTTAAATTTGAATCCGCAATTTTGTGTAAACCAAAGGGGGTTGTTTTGGGTTAGGTGCCAAAAATTCCTTTTATTTTCCTTTTTCCCTTTTAAGAAAAGTTTTTTTTTTTCCTTTTGGGTCGTAAAACTTTTTTGGGATAGAGGTACCTTGCAGTTAATTTGAACCCAAGAAATTTTGTATTCCCACCACAGGTGTATTGATAGGTCCCAAAAATCCTTTTTTTTATCCGTTTACATTTCAGATACGTTTTTTTTTCCCTTTTTTGGCAGTAAAGCTTTTTTGGATAGGGGTACCTTGCATTTAAAAATTTGAACCCAAACCCCAAAATTTTGTAGTCACCACAGGTGTTTTGATAGGTGCCAAAAAAAAACTTTTATTATCCCTTTATCCCATTTCCGTTACGTTTTTTTTCCCCTTTTGCCAGCCCAGTTTTGTTGATAGGGGGGCCCCTTTTCCTTTACTTTTTCAATACAGCTTTTTTGTCGTCCCCGAAAGGTGTATTGATAGGTCCCAAAAAATTCCTTTTATTTTCCGTATACTTTTTCAGATACATTTTTTTTTCATTTTTGGTCGTAAAGCTTTTTTGTTTAGAGGTACTTTGCGGGAAAATTTTAACCCAGCTTTTTTGTACCCCCAAATGGTGTTTTGATAGGTGCCAGAAAAAACCTTTTATTTTCCGTATACATTTCAGATAGTTTTTTTTTTTTCATTTTTGGGCCCAGTCCAGTTTTGTTGATAGGGGGCACCTTCCACTTACATTTAAATTTACAGCTTTTTTTGTGGGTCACCGCAGGTGTATTGATAGGTCCCCAAAAAAATTCCTTTTTTTTTCCCGTATACATTTCAGAAAATTTGTTTTTTTCACTTTTGGGTCGGGTCAAGCTTTTTTTGTTTGGGTCCTTGAAAGATAAATTTAAAACCCAGCAATTTTTTTTTGTCCCACAGGTGTTTTGTTTGGTGCCAAAAATTTTCCCTTTTTTTTCCCGGGTTTTACATTTCAGATATTTTTTTTTTTAACTTTGGCGCAGGCCAGTTTTTGTTCTTAGAGCCACCTTGCATTTAAAAATTTAAATACAGCAATTTTGTAGAAACCACGGGTGTATTGTTATGTGCCAAAAAAATCCCGTTTATTTTTCCGTATTTTTTTCGTTACTTTGTTTTATCACTTTGGCGCAGGAAAGCTTTTTTTCATAGAGCCCCCATGCATTTAAAATTTTGAACCAGAAAATTTTGTGTCCCCAGGGTTTTTGTTTGGTCCCCAAAAAAACCTTTTTTTAAACCCTTTTTAAAATTTTCAGATAGGTGTTTTTTTAATTTTGGTTTTTAAAGTTTTTTTTTTTGGAAAAAACCTTAAACCTTTAATTTTTAAATTAAGCAATTTTTGTGGGTCCCACAGGTGTATTGTAGGTGCCAAAAATACCTTTTATTTTCCGTATACTTTTTCAAAATACGTGTTTTTTTCACTTTTGGGTCATTTAAGTTTTGTTGATAGGGGTTTCCCTTTGCAGTTAAATTTAATTCCAAAAATTTTTTAGTCCCCAACAGGTGTTTTGGGATAGGTCCCAAATACCTTTTATTTTTCCTTTATACATTTCAGATTTGTGTTTTTTTTTTTTTTTTGCCAGTCCAGCTTTTTGATAGGGCCCCTTTTTCCCTTTTACATTTAAAATAAAAGCAATTTTGTGTACGGGGTGTATTGATAGGGGGCCAAAATTTTTTTTTTTTCCCTTTATTTTTTCCCAGATACGTTTTTTTTTTTCATTTTTTGGGGCGTCAAGTTTTTGTTAGGGGGTCCCTTGCATTTAAAAATTTAAACCAGAAAAATTTTTTGTATTCCCCAAAGGTGTTTTGATAGGTGCCAAAAATACCTTTTATTTCCGTTACGTTTCAGAAATGTTTTTTTTTTTTCCACTTTGGCGCAGGCCAGCTTTGTTCTTTGAGCCACCTTGCAGTTAATTTAATTTAAAGCAATTTTGTAGTCCCCCACGGGTGTATTGATATGTCCCCAAAAATTTTCCCGGGTTTATTACCCGTTACTTTTAAGATACGGGGTTTTTTTTCCCTTTGGCGAGGCCCCCTTTGTTCATAGAGCCACCATGCATTTAAAATTTAAATTTCCAGCAATTTTTTTAGTCCCCACGGGTGTATTGATGGGTTTCCAAAAATATTTTTTATTATCCTTTATAATTTCGATACTTTGTTTTTTTCACTTTGGCGCAGGGACAGCTTTGTTCATAGAGCCCCCCTTGCTTTTTAAAATTTTAAAACCCAGCAATTTTGTTTTGTTTTAAAGGGGATTTGAGAATAGCTGTTTTTTGGGGCCGGGTTTTTTTTAAAAAGGGGAATTTCCCAAAAAACTTTTCCCAAATCCCTTCAAAAATTTTTTTATTTTTTAAACCCCTGGAGGGGAAATTAAGGGGGTTTAAAGCGAAAAAAAAGGGGGGGGTTTTGGGCATGGGGGTAGAGGTACGAGAAAAGGTTTGCCCCTTTCCGTGTGGGAAAAACAGGGTTTCCCCCGGGGTTCGTGGTTTTTGCAGGGCCCGTAAAGGCTGTCATCGCTGGGTCGGGGCCCCCTGTGAATTCTAGTAACAAACAGCGTCGCCAATCTGTTTTTCAGGGGTTAATGCAACCTGCATACGGAAGTCTTACCTCCTCGCCCCCCTCCCAGCCCGGGGTTAAAAAATTTTTCTTTCTTTCAGCATCATCAGCATGTCCAACATGAGCGAAGGCAGAAAAAATGTCAACCCCTGAAACCACCACTGTGGATAATTCATTTTTTGAAGACCTCTTTAGGGCCCAAAAAGGGGGGGTTTTTTTGGGGTCAAAAAGGCATTTTAAAAAAGATCAAGGGCCCAAAGAGGTTTGTTTTTTGTCTGCTTGACCCCACAGTTATGATGCCATCAGGGAGGAAAAAAAAAACCCGGGGTCAATCGGCAAAAACCGGGGCGTCGGCAATCCCTTTTGCGTGCCTCTTGTTTTGTAGCCCGCAGCCCCGGGAGGCAGAATGTCATGCGACAAAGGGTCCCTGGGGGTTGATGTTGATGAGGGACGACATTGCGGTCCAACGTGGTTTTTTCAGCAAAATTTGGGTTTGCGACGTTTTCTTAAATGGACGGGGGAAAAAGATGGGGTAGAGTAAATGGGGGTCCCCCCTAAAAAAGGGTTTGGAGGGCGGTCGCGGGGAAGCCCGCTGATATGTTCCGCCAGCCACGGTTCGCGCAAAACCCCACTCCTGTTTAAACGCCGTAAAAAGGGCCCGGGGACCTCTCAACCCTGGGCCTTTTTGGGAGCAAGCTCTGATTCCCCAAAACGATGTCATATCCCGCCTTTCCCGTAAACCAAAAGTAGGGGAAAGAATTTAGGTGTTTAACCCCCAACCAACATGTTTGTCACATGCAGCGAATGTTTTGAGTTGAAATGGAGGGCAACATTTGGGCCCAAAAAAAGGGCCCGGGCCGACCCCGGGGCCCCAAACCCACTTTTCCCCCACTCTCTGTCTCCCCCTCCTCCTCCCCAACCATTTAAGTTTTCCCTCAGCTCCCCTGTTTTCCCCAGAGTCATGATAAAGGGATCAGCCTCCCCCTTCCCAGCCTCCCCCGTCCGCCCGGAGTACCACCAGCCCCAAAAGAGCCCCCAATCCTACCCCTTTCCTCCGCCATTTGAGGCCCCTGCACGCCGTACAGCGGCCATTTTTAGCGCCAGCCTTCTGTCTTCCGGTTTGGAGCAGAAAAAAAACACTTTAACCCAAACCATCCCAAAGCCAAAAAAACCTGAATGTCGGAATCGCCAGGTTTTGAACCCTTTGGGAAATTTTTCCTTTCCCTCTGGTGGACCCCAGGGTGGGTTCCGCCACGTCATGGCCCTTGTCTGCCCCAATAACCCGATGAGGGGGCAGGAATTTCTTTGCCAAAAAAAAGCCGTCCCTGCCCTTTGGCGGGAACGTGTCATCTAAAATTTTTAAAACGCGTTTTCTGCATCTGTGTCCCCGGGAAAAAAAATCCATTGCCACCGACCATGGCTTTGTAAGCACGGCCAAGGTGTAAATCTCGTACAGCTCACTGGGTGGTTGGTGGGTGTCTTGGGGGGCGGGGGGCTCTCAGGCTCGGCGGCCACGGGTCTTCAAAAACCGCAGGGATGGTGCAGGGGTCTTTCCCCCAAAGGGCCTTGGTGGCATCACTTGCCCCGAAGAAACCCGGGGCCCTGTTGAAATTTTAAACTGTCTTTGGGGACCGTCCCCAACAGGTCAGGAGCTTTTGTGGACCCCCCCCCTTTCCCAACGAGACCAAAACGCGGGGGTGGGGCAAGGGAAACCCTTTTGCCCGGCAAGGTGGTGGGGCGATAACAGGGGAAAATCTGTGGCGCCCCTTTTGTCGGTAGGCTTGGGGCACATCCCTTGCCTGGCCCTGTCATGAACCTTTTCGTCCAGAAATTTCTAAAAAGTCCCCGGGTTTGGACTTTCCCTGCTGAGAAAGGCTCAAAGGGCTGAGTTTGCATTTTCCCCCGCCCGCCCCTGGCATGTCCCGCCTGGGGTGGTTTGGGAGCGTCAGCTGGCCTCCCCCCTCAACCGTTTCATTGTTGACGTGGGAACCACTGGAATTCCACCATCCCCATGTCCAGCGATTTGTGGCTAGCAGCGCCAAAGCCCTTACGCAGTACGAAGGGGGACATTGGGGCCCGGCAAGCAGCGGGGGCGGACCCGGGGTGTTGAGCCACCGAGAGTGGAGGCAGGTGAAAAAAGCTATGCAAAATTCCCTTTCCGTTTTGAAGAAGCCACCAAAAAGGATAGTGGGGACAATGCCCTTTTCAGCCAAAGGAATTTTTGGTGATCTTAGTTCTGGAACGATCGTTTTGGGGGCACTCTGAAAACAACAGGTCCCGCCAGCGACGGAGGAAGGGGGGACAAAAGAGCTGAAACGGAAACCCTTTTTCTCCGCGAATCCCCCAAAAGGGCCCCACAGTTTCACCCAAATTTTTTTGGTCTTCAATTAAGGGCAGTGGTTCGGGGGTTTCCCGGGCTAGTGGGAAGGTGGCGGGATCAAACTCTCAGGGTGATCATCTGAGGCAAGTCCCGGGCTGTGTTTAAGCTGGGGCCGGGGGAAGGGGGGGGAGGAGGGGGGTTTTCCTGGACACAGCGTTTACCCACGTCCCGGGGCCTTTGGGAAAAAAAAAAGGTTTCCCCCGGGAAATTTTAGGGGGAGGGGAAGTGAGGGATGAGTTTTTGTGGGCCCCCCGAACCCCGGGGCTTGGGAAAAACAAGGCTCCCCTCTCTCAATGGTGCTTGGTTTTTCCCTTTCCTTCCCAAAATGATCCTCGATTAAGGGGCCCTCAAAATGGGAAAAACAGTTACTGGGGGGGCCTCCCCCCGAAAACCCCCGTTAAAAAAAAAAATCAGCAAATTTCCTTTTACCCCCCAACCCAAAAAGAGAGGGAAAATGCAGGAAATGGAGGGCCTTGTGATTGGGTCACTGGAAAACATCGTTGCGTCTGGGTTCACGTTCCCCAAAAATTAAAGGTGGAACCCAAAATCGGGGACCCTGACAGCGAGTAGAGTGCCCAAATAGCCATAAGGGGGGAAACCCCGCTGGGGGAAAAGGGGGGGGGAAATGGGGGGTGGCAAAAGGGGGGGAAAAAGGGGGGCCTTTTAAGGGGGACCTCTGGGAATCTTTATTTACCACTTCACCAACGCTGCAATTGGGAGGGCCCCAAAACCAAAACACGTGTCCAAATTAAGATCTGGTGCCGACTTTCTGGGGTCTCAACCCGTTTTTGTATGGGTTCCGGGCCCAAAAGACTTCTGGGGGATCCAAAAAAGGACGAATGGCTCGAGCTCGCTCGGGCCCGCCATAGAGGTGTTGTCCCCGCCCCCGCGCCAGGGCAAAATCCCGAGGGGGAATTCGCAAACTGGGGAGTCAAATTTCAGACAAAAAGCATCAAACTTTCCCCAAAATAATGTGGGTTTGTTTTTTAAAATTTCATCAAAATTTAATAAAGGCCCTGGATCCCGGGTGTGTTGTTTTGGCCCCCAAATTTCCTTTGGTCACCGTTTAGGGTTTCCGGTCAAATTTACATTCCTCTTTTAAACAGAAAAAGGTTTCCTTTTTGAAAACCCCTTTTTTTTTTAAAGATTTTCCCCCCCTGCAAAATTTTTTTTCTCTTTTCCAACGTTGATTTTGCGGGGTTTTTCTGTGAGGAGGGCTGTAAAAGACCGCCCCGGTTTCATGACAACACCGTATTCAATTTTCTCATTTTATCTTTAGCAGTTTTTCCATTGTCAATGGTTTGGGTCCTTTTTTTGTGAGATACAGCCCATAATTATGGTTTCCTTTGGAACAGAAATGTGGTTTTTAAGTGGCATTTCTCCCTCACAATTTTTATAGTGGCTGAGAAGTCATATTTATAATTTTTTGGGGTCATGTTGCTGTGGCAATTTGTTGACTGGTTAAGGGACCCAAAATTTAATAATCAATGGGTCCTGTTGTAAACAGAAATCATGGTTTTAAGTTGCTTTAAGTGGCATTTCTCCCTCACAATTTTAATAGGGGCTGAGAAGTCATATTTATAATTTTTTGGGGGTTTCATGTTGCTGTGAGATACAGCAATAATCATGGTCCTTTGGAACAGAAATGTGGCTTTTAAGTGGCATTTCTCCCTCACAATTTTTAATAGTGGCTGAGAAGTCATATTTATAATTTTTCGGTGTCATGTTGCTGTGAGATACAGCAATAATCATGGTCCTTTGGAACAGAAATGTGGCTTCTAAGTGGCATTTATCCCTCACAATTTTTAATAGTGGCTGAGAAGTCATTTTTATCATTTTTTTGGGTCATGCTGCTTTGAAATGCAGTATTACTACAAGTCCTATTATAAAAAAAATGTTGTTTTTAACAGACATTTGTTCTTCACAATTGTCCAAAGTGGCTCAAGGGTCATGCTTTGAATTTTTCGGGGCATTTTGCTGTGACATGCAGCTATACTACAGTTCCTATTATAAAAAAATGTTGTTTCTAACAGAAATTTGTTCTTCACAATTGTCAAGAGTGGCTCAGGGTGATGGTGCTGTCAGAAACAGGAATAGGTAGGACACTGTTAATGAACACATATTGCAAAATGACTTGTTTTTGCAAGATCTTTAACATAGCTATCAATCCCTGTATTGAGACAACCCATTTAATACAATTAAAAAAGAGAAACAAAGACATGATGGGATTCCATCCTAAAAAACTTGCATGTACAAAATAGCTGGTAAAAAAAAATTCCTCTGAATTGTACAAGGGAGGTACAGGAAAACTTGACCAGATGTAGGTTATTCAGAGGACATGGAGTATGGAGCACGGAAAGAGAACAAAGTACAGAGACAATTTCCTCCAGCACGTTGAGCGCATGAAGTCTCAAGCGGACAAGAGAAGAATCCCTCCTCCGGTGTTCTCCCCAGGTGAAAAGGTGTGGCTCTCATCTAGATATTTCTGCTTAAAGATGCCGTCTCACAAACTGGGACCCCGTTTCCTGGGACCCTTTGAGGTCATCAGCCGCATCAATCCGGTAGCATACAAACTCCGGCTCCCTCCCACGATGAGAATTTCCAACGCGTTTCATGTCTCCTTATTGAAACCTCTGGTCCTTAACCATTTTTCCCAGAAGGCCGCTCCTCCTCCGTCTGTGGCTGATGCGCCCAATGTCTTCGAGGTCAAGGAGATTCTGGGCATGAGAAGAACTAGGGGGAAAGCGATACTTCTTGGTGGACTGGAAGGGGTTCGGCCCTGAAGAGAGGTCCTGGGAGCCGGAGGAGAACATCCTGAACCGCAGTCTCATCCAGTGATTTCTCCAATCCAGTAAGAGGGGGGGCCCAAGGGGGGGTACTGTCACGGACGCCCCTGCGACCACTGTCCCGGGTCGCAGGCGCGCCCGTGCTCCTGCACCGAGCGGAGCCCCATCCCGCACGTCGGGTTCGGGGTCTGCTCGCCTCCCCGTCCCGCCGGCATGCACTTACCCGGCACGCTCCTGCTCAGGCTGCTTCCGTTTTCCCGGTGCATAGCTCCGCCCCTAGGGGCGCACGCGCCGGCAATTTGAATTTAAAGGGGCAGTGCGCCGGTAATTGGTTCATTGCCGGGCACTGCTCCTATTTAGTCCAGTCACTTCCTGCCGGCCCTCGCCGGATCCTTGGTGTTTATACCCATGGTGAAAGTGTTCCTGAGCGTTCCAGTATTGCCTTCCTGTGTACCGACCCCTGCTTACGTCTACGTCTACGAACCTTGCCGCCTGCCCGACCACTGCTTGTCAACCCTCCACGACCCAGAGCCGCCTGTCCTGACCTTCTGTCTGTCCTTGACTACGAGCCTGCCTGCCGTTCCTGTACCTCGCACCCTTGGCCACCACCGCAGGCAAGCCCCGCCAGTGTTAGTGACCTGGTGGACACCCACCGCAGCAAGACCATCCCGCTTTGCGGCGGGCTCTGGTGAAAACCGGGTCCCACTTAGATTCCACTCCCTGGTAGGGGCTTACGCCATCGCTGGCGGTGGTCCAGTGGATCCACCTCCAGAATCGTTACACTATTATAAAAAAATATTGTTTCTAACAGACATTTGTTCTTCACAATTGTCCAAAGTGGCTCATGGGTCATGTTTTTAATTTTTGGGGGCATTTTGCTGTGACATGCAGCTATACTACAGGTCCTATTATAAAAAATGTTGTTTCTAACAGACATTTGTTCTTCACAATTGTCAAGAGTGGCTCAAGGGTGATGGTGCTGTCAGAAACAGGAATAGGTAGGACACTGTTAATGGACACATATTGCAAAATGACTTGTTTTTGCAAGATCTTTAACATAGCTATCAATCCCTGTATTGAGACAACCCATTTAATACAATTAAAAAAGAGAAACAAAGACATGGTGGGATTCCATCCTAAAAAACTACTAAAAAACTTGCATGTACAAAATAGCTGGTAAAAAAAATTCCTCTGAATTGTACAAGGGAGTTACAGGAAAACTTGACCAGATGTAGGTTATTCAGAGGACATGGAGTATGGAGCACGGACAGAGAACAAAGTACAGAGACAATTTCCTCCAGCACGTTGAGTAAAATGAGAAAAGAATGCCAAGAAAAGGGGCACCTGGGTGGAAACAGGAGCGTTAAACCACAGTATTTCCAGTGAAGCTCAATTGGTCCGCACTTACGGGGGGGGGTCGGTCTATGTGGGAAACTCCCCATTTAGTGGGGGGCAGGAGCGCTCACCCGGACAGGGACAGTATATGTCCAGTGAAAACTAAAATGGTGGTTGAAAGACTCCTTTTTCCGGCACTTTTTATAATGTGGGGGTCATGCAGGTTTGGGGTCATGCTGTGGCCCAGGACAGGTACAGTCAATGACCAGTGAAACTAAATGGTGGTGAAAGACTCCTTTTTCCGGCACTTTTTAAATGTGGGGTCATGCAGGTTTGGGGCTCATGCTGTGGCCCAGGAAGGTATAGTCAATGTCCAGTGAAACTAAAATGGTGGTTGAAAGACCCCTTTTTCCGGCACTTTTTAATCTGGGGTCATGCAGGTTTGGGGGCTCATGCTGGGGCACAGGACAGGTATTAGTCATGTCCAGTGAAACTAAAATTTGGTTAAGACCCCTTTTTTCCGGCACTTTTTTAATCTGGGGTCATGCAGGTTTGGGGCTCATGCTGTGGCCCAGGACAGGTATAGTATATGTCCGTGAAACTAAAATGGGGGGTTGAAAGATCCTTTTTTGGTACTTTTTAATCTGGGGTCATACAGGTTTGGGGCTATGCTGTGGCCCAGGACAGGTAAGTCAATGTCCAGTGAAATAAAATGGTGGTTCAAGACTCCTTTTCCCGGCACTTTTTAATTTGGGGTTTCAATACAGGTTTAATGGTCATACTGGGGGTCCAGGACTGGTTAGTCAATGCCCAGTGAACTAAAATGGGGGTTTGAAAGACTCTTTTCCCAGCACTTTTGAATCTGGGGGTCATGCAGGTTTGGGGCTCATGCTGTGGCCAAGGACAGGCATAGTCAATTTCCAGTTCAACTAAAATGGTGGTTGAAGACTTTTTAATCTGTGGGTCAGACAGGTTTAATGGTCATACTGCGGTCCAGGACAGGCAAAGTCAATGTCCAGTTCAACTAAAATGGTGGTTCAAAGACTCCATTTTAGGCACTTTTTAATCTGGGGGTCAGATAGGTTTAAGGATCATGCTGCGTTCCAGGACAGGGATAGTCAATGTCCAGTTCAAGTAAAATGATGGTTCAAATCATACTGCCTTCTGGCACTTTTTAATTTGTGGGTCATGCAAGTTTAAGGGTCAGGGTGTGGTACAAGACAGGGATAGTGAATGCTTTTGTGTTTTTTTTCTGTGGCTTTTATACCTATGTGTGTTGCCTAAGATGTAGCACGATCCCTTTGATGTTTTTGGATGTTTATTCCTAGCTTCTCCAGCCCTGTTTTGGTGTTAAAAATGAGGTTTGTTCCTCTCCCATGCTTTAATGGTCATCGGCGATAATCTATTATCGACTATCAGATATCGTCTTGGGTAATTTTCCGGACTATCGACTATCGACCCAATGACGATAGTCAATGTAATCGCTCATCACTACTTATAATGGCTAATTGAAAAGATGATGACAAATACAAATAGCAAGCTTTCAAGCTGGAGCAGTTCATAGATAAATGTGAAAGTTTTATTCTCCTCACCATGGTTGAGAGGCCCCCACAATGCTTCACTTTAGCTTGTCTGTGTCAAGAGGGAACAGAAATTGCAGAGACCAGCGGGACCGGGTTGGTGTAACTTCTTTTATTATCTTACACTGTTCTGAGCCATTTTGATAACATTTTAAGTAGCTAGAAAACCTCTTTAAGTGATGAAGAATGACATAAATCCATGAAACACATTCTGAGGATGTCAGAGGTTGTCATGAGTTTCTATTCCCAAACTCTCTCTCTGAGATTTTATCTTATAAAACATTCAGTATGTCTTTATATATGAAAAGTTCTGGTCAGGGCTACAAAAAGGTTTTTTGTTTTATTGTGTGACAATGAGATTTTATTATTGCATTGTATTGTATTATTCTGCATTGCTTCATCTACATATTGTAAAAACCGCCATTAGGATGCTTGGAACATGTATCAAAACTGGCACAGACAAAACAGTCCCACTTCTCAGTAGGTTTGTGCAGAATTTGTCAATGTGTCTCACAGCACTTTATAAAGGTGAGATAAAAACATGTGCCAAAACATGCACCAAAATTTGTCTTACTATTTGGCATGGATTAGTATAACATTTGCCTACTACATTCTTTCGAGACACATTCACAAATGTGTCTAATCTTATGACTGTGGCGTGACATGCCTCCTAAGTATTGGCACGTACAAATATGTCAGACAGGGGCGACAATTTGCTCAAATCAAGCCAGAAAACTGGCAGAGCCCTGATCATACATGTTGCCCCTAATATATGCTATTAGTTAGAACACATTTGGCCTAGAGCAAGTAAAAGTGCCTGGAATCTTATGATCTGACCTTTATAATAAAATGCACATGTTATTTTGCATGGTCGACATCAGTTTTAAAAATAAAAATCAGAGATTTTTTTCGTCCATTCTGCCACCTAAAAAATTTACAGGGAAATAAAAATATAATTTATCATAATGATATATCATATCACAGTGACACAAAAACAGATGACTTTTTTACTGTTTTTACTCTGCAAAAGTAGCAAAACATAAAAAAGGGTAGTGTTATAATGGTAATGACCTACAGTGATAAAGTTGTAAAGTAATTTTTCCTACATGGTAAAGGGTGTAATAGCGAAATAAAAAAAATATTAGAAATGTCTGTATTTTCCACGCACAACTTCCATCCCGCATGTTAAAAAAAAAGCCATAATTTTATTATTTTTATATACCTGGAGCTAATTAAGAACTTTTTTTACAGGATGAATTTTAGGGTTTCTTTGACACCTTAATCACTTTTTATCAACGATTTTGGGCAGAATGAACATAATACAGCAATCTCTGTAATGTTTTGTATTTTTAATTTTTAAGACTTTTTTTAAGGTGGTCACCATGTGGTATAAATTACATGTAGGTTAAATAAAATTAAATTAATACCAAATTTATATAGATTTTTATGTTTTACTGCTTTTACACAATAAAACAGTTTTATTTAAAAAAAGAAAATACATTTTTGCATCACCATAGTCTGAGAGCCATTACTTTTTTAAAAATTGTTTGTGTATGGAGCTGTGTAATTTTGTGGGATGAGTTCTCATTTTCATTTCTACTATTTTGATGACACATGACTTTTTGATCTCCTTTTAATCCAGTGTTTCTCAACTCCAGTCCTCAGGACCCACCATCAGGTCATGTTTTCAGGATCTCACCTGTGCAGTATAATGAAATCACCTGTGCAATGCTAAGGAAAGCCAGAAAACGTGACCTGTTGGTGGGTCCTGAGGACTGGAGTTGAGAAACACTGTTTTAATCCATTTTTTGTGAGGCAGGATGAAGAAAATACAGCAATTTTACTATTTTTTTTTATTTATTATTTTTATAGCACTTACTGTGCAATACTTAAAAAAGTGTATTGTAGCAAAAAATGTTTATGCATTGTTATCTTCTGATAAACATAACTTTTTTGATATCGGTCTGCTTGTGAGCCTGCATTATCTCCTGAATATACCCATGCATCTATTTGTGGGAAGATGTTCCCACAATGGAAGTATAGATACGTCCAATGTCAGGAAGGGGTTAACAAAGGATTTCCTTTGTTACACCATAGGAAGCCCTGGAATGGGAGTCAGCTGGCTTTTATAACAGGCAGAAAGCCTAAGGCTATGTTCACACGGCTTATTTCAGAACGTGCTTACATCGGATTGCCAATCGTAAATACGTTCTGAAATCAGGTGAAAATCAGTTTCAAATAAGTGCCACTAAGTGTGGCACGTATTTGGAACTGATTTCCCGACGGATTCACCATCCCCATTCATTATAGGCGGTGAATCCGTCCGGAAATAATTCACATGCACATTGTTTTTCCGGCCGTTTTGCGGCTGCAATCCGCGGCGGCAATCCGGAACGGAAATAAGTGCCGTCTGAACGACGACACGTATTTCCCATTAAAAGCAATGTAAAATGGCCAGTTACTTGTTTGTAACTGATTTCACAACGGATTTGCGGCCATAAATACGGCCGCAAATCCGTTGTGACATAAGCCGTGTGAACATGGCCTAAGGGTGATTTCACACGGTGCGTTTTTGGTGCGTTTTTGATGCGTTTTTCAATGCATTTTTTGTGCAGGGGAAGCTACAGCAATTAATGCTGTACATTACTGCACACCAATCGCGGCAAAAATCGCGGTAAATTCGCGGTGAAATTGCTGTAATTACCGCAATTTTTGCCGCGATTTTTGTGCAGCAATATACAGCATTAATTTCTGTACCTTCCTTCACAAAAAATGCATTGAAAAACGCATCAATAACGCACCAAAAATGCACCGTGTGAAAGCACCCTAAAGGTCCTTTCACACGGGGCGTTTTTGAAGCGTTTTTCAATTTGTTTTTTGTGCAGGAAGGCACAGCACTTAATGCTGTACATTGCTGCACAAAAATCACGGCAAAAATCGCAGTATTTTTTTGTGCAGCAATGTACAGCATTAATTGCTGTGTCCTCCTGCACAAAAAACGCATTGAAAAAACGCATCAACAACGTACCAAAAAGGCACCGTGTGGAAGCACCCTAAGGCCATGTTCACACGGCTTATTTTGGGATGGATTTCAGTCCGTAATTCGCGCAGTACGGTGCGAATTACGGCTAAAATCTGTCGCAGTCATTACAGTAATCCACAGTTCTCATAGAGAACTATGGATTCCGTCCCCTCTCCCTGCTCACGAAATACGGCGAGTGGGGAGAAAGTGACATGTCAATTATCACGGCGAGACACGCGCCGTGGATAATGAATGTCTATGGGGCCGGCGAGCTGCACCCCCCGCCCTTCCCCCGCTGCTGAATAAGCCGTGTGAACATAGCCTTAGTGTGCTTTCACACAGTGCATTTTTGGTGCGTTTTTGATGCGGTTTTTTTGTTGCATTTTTTCTGCAGCAATTAATGCTGTACATTGCTGCACAAAAATCGCAGCAAAAATCGCAGTAAAATCGTGGTAAAATCACAATTTTACCGCAAGTTTTGCCGTTTTTTATGTGCATCAATGTACAGCTCTTCCTTCCTGCACAAAAAACACATTAAAAAACGCATCAAAAACTTATCAAAACGTACTGTGTGTAAGCACCCTAACTAATGTCCCTGTGTTTGCCAGGGGTATTTAGGTATCTGGTTCTGCCTATCTTGTGGCCTACGGCTAGGTTCACACGGCTTAATGGCGGGACGTAATTATGCCCCGCAATTACGCCGTGTGGACGGGGGCGGGGCGGGAGCGGGGGAGTAAGCAGGGGGCCGGCACTTCGCCGGCCCATAGACTATCACTGCTAGCGGCGCGTATACGCCGCTAGAAAGTGACATGTCAATTATCTCCCCGCCCGGCGGATTCGCCGGGCGGGGAGAGGAGACGTAATCCATAGTTCTCTATGAGAACTGTGAATTACCGTAATGACTGGGCCGTTTTCGGCCCGTAATTGGCGCACTTCGGCGCGTAATTATGGACCGAAATACGGCCCATTATAAGCCGTGTGAACATGCCTTAATAGTTTGCCTGATTAGCAAACTAATGAAACAAAAACAGCAAGAAATTTTATTGAAATAAAGTTTTAAAATTAAATAGCAGAAGGTTTCAGGTTTTTATACTGGAATGCAGTGCTGTCCATTCTCTAAATATGACACTTCTCATTTAAACCAAAAAGATTTACTTTGGTCTCCTCTGTCTACGAAACATTGTTTCATTGGCCTTCTGGCTTGTCCAGGTAATCTTTAGCAAACGGCAGATGAGCAGCAATGTTATCTTTATGGAGCAGAAACTCTCCTTGCAATTCTGCTGTGCACATTATGGTTATTCATTGACCTCCTGATTTTAGATTCATGTACATGAACATAAGCTTATGTGAGAAGACCTCAGTTGCTTAGAGGTTATGATGGGTTCCTTTCTGACCTTGCAAACTATTCTACCCCTTGTTCTTGGTGTGATCATTGATGGTCAGCCACTCCCAGGAAGGGTAACAATGGTCTTGAATTTCTTTCATCTGTACACAATCTTTCTGACCGTAGATTGGTGGAGTTCAAACTCTTCAGCAATGGGTTCATAACTTATTCCAGCCTAATGCATATCAACAACTATTCATTTGAGGTTTTCAGAGATCGCTTTTGTCCTTGCCATGATGCACTTCCATAAGCATGCGTAGATCAGACTTTGCTAGAACCCTATTCCATAAAGGGATGTTGCGACCGTAGACCTTGATTGCATATTGATAAACTATACCATCAAACTCTGATAGGGATGGGTCCTAAAATAAAAATAAACCTGTATTTGACATTCCTGCTACCACTGTTCCAGCGCCACAGGAGCTCTGGTGACTCCTGCCTGTTACTCAGCTTTGATGTCCCATTCATTGCTCAAATGATCATGAGCCAGTCACTGGCCTCAACGGTTGCTTCTTGCAGGTATAGAACATGGCTACTGATGCCACTGAGCGACTCTAGTTAGTAATAAACAGGACATCACTGCTAAATGACTGTTGGGAACATCCTCGCTCTGAGTGTTGGAACAGTGGTAGAGGGAAACGGGAATTTTTATTAAAAGTTAATTCTTCAGTAGGGATTGTAGTGAAATTATAAAAAAATGGAATATGGACAATCTTTTAACCTTTAACTGCCCCCTCCCCTGGATCTGCACTTTAGCACACAAAGGGACTGCAATATTGGTCCATGGATCAATATAACTTAATGGGGGGGGGGAGTTTAAATTAAAATGAAAATTGAGCCCTTTTGTCGCAGGGGGTAAAAATTGGCACCACAATTAAGATGAACTTTTTTTTATGTATACTACTTTGAAGAAAAATTATATTTTCTGTTACCATAAAATTAATTTATCGAAATTCCAGTTTAATTTTACTTTTTCTATAAATTAAGATCAAGTCTCTTTATGTTAGCATTTTCCTTAGATTAATCCCTACATTTTCATTTTTCTTTTAAACCCTAGGTACCATATGTATGGTGTCAATGTATATCGCTTATCTGTTCTTCTGATCCTTGTGAATAATACAGAACAAATAGTTTTTTCTAAAGAAGGAAATTATGGCCCAAACTGGAATTTTGGACAGGTCACATTAAATGAAACATCTGGAAATATGGTCAGTATATATTTTCATATTTTCTATAAACTTATATAAACAAGATAGAGTTAACATGTAGAGTATGTACTATTTAAAGTGGTTGTTTTCCAAATATTTTTCTCTTTTTTTTTGCTTTAAGGAGACAAGATAGATTTTTAATATCTGTTCTAAGTGCACAAAGGTCAGCATCTGAAAGCAGGGAGTGACACAACCACAGGTCGGGCTGCTGGAACTTGAGAACAGAGTACCTTATCTCTAATAAATGAGACTAATTACTTGTTTACCTTAGAGCAGAGAGTGTCAGAGCTCAAAGATAAGATCTCCTGCTCTCATGTCAGTGCAATTAGAAGAGCTGAGAATATGGAGCTGATATGCTAATCACCAACAGCCTGACCAGGAAAGACAAGATACATGAATGTAAAACTGCTGTTGGCTCTGAAACAGCATAACAGCATGGTGAGATAACCCCTTTAATTTTTGTCGCTAAATAGATAAAAAAGTTATTTAGTGAATTTAATTATATATATAATATACTATAATATATTATATGTAATATATTTAATTTGATATATATCACAACAATATATTTAGGGGCTCATTTTGAATTGGGATTTACAAGTGTCCTCCTCATCATGCTGTTCACATTTTGACATCATGAGTGACCAAGACAACACCTTGCAATTGATCAACAGTACTGCACCATTGTGAGGCTTCAAGCAGGATGCTCTCAGACAGGAGTAGCCACTAAGTTTAGAGTGTCACAGAGTGTCATCAGCAGGTTGTAACAGAGATACAGAGAGACTAGACGTGTCACCGAAAGGCAAAGAAGTGGACGTCCTTTGACTACATCACACACTGATGACCGCTTCATTGTAAATAATGCCATGCAGTACCAGATGATAAATGCCATGAAACTCCAGGCACATGTAAGGGAGGTGAGAGGCCCCAATTGTCACGTCAGACCATTCATAACCATTTACATCAGCATGGTCTGCATGCCAGACCTCCAGTAAAGTTACCTGACCACACAACAAGGTACAGGTATTATCTTCTTGTATGGGTCAGG